>JAOWBC010000539.1:19223111-19233347 GCA_028566105.1 Hypoplectrus providencianus | reverse complement strand
AAAGACAGATAAGCTGAGAGGTGGGAGCTGCTACTGTTCCAATCAATCAAGTGCTGCAGTAATCTATGTAATGCATGGATAAATACTGAGTGTATGATATTGAAGGCTGGATTCATTAGATAAGTGTTTCTATAAATGCATCCATTCAAGCAGATAACATATACATTCTCAAATGTGACTGTTAAAACAAATAGCTCGTTCACTTGAGTTCCTTTATTCTTTATTTTATGGGTATGGTTGCAATTATAGTCACTCTAGAACTCTACATCTCTCTAGTGTGGCCAGTTCTACAACTCATTTCCTACTGACTGCTTACTAAATGCTTGCCATGAATAACAATCATCCAATCATGGCTTAGCAACTGCAGGTAGGCGCATCAAGCCTGTCAAGCTTTACATTTGGTCATATATCAAAGCAGTGGCTGTTTTGGAGATGTCCTTGTTTAGCAATAAGGAACGTTTAAGAGTGTTTATTAGCAAGCTGCAAGTGTTAGCATGTCCGGGTACTGGCTTACCACCAAACCAAGTGTTGCTTCTAGGACTTCCAAGAAGCACATCATTAACTGAAAAGGTTACTTGTGTTTGTGAATGCAACACTTTATCAAAGTCTTGGTTCTGCATCTCAGAACTATCACTTTAACCAAATCACACAGATGTAGAGAATGAACATGTTTTTTTTTGTTTTTTTTTTCCTGATAGATAATGTAATAATTTATATAACCCAACCACTGATGTAGTAGTAGTAGTAGTAGTAGTAGTAGTAGTAGCAGTACCAAGTTCTGGGTGTGAAAAGTGTTTCTTATGTAAAAATGCTTTAAACCTGATTCCAGGCCAGCAGGGGGCAATTTAACTGGTTGCAGAATTAAGTTTAATGTACAGACGTTAGCTTAAAAACCCACAGTGGATGAAATCTGCAGACCAGAGTCATCATTCCAGATGTCAAATTTGTGTAGCTCCATCGAAAATCAAGAACCAATTCTTTATAACTTTTTACACATGTAGAACCAGAGCTAGAGCTTAACAGGCATAGCAACAGTATCTAAGGAGGACAGGGCAAAGGATATGGTCGATTGGGTCTCTAAGGTCTGGTCATATCAAAAGGTCCTTTGTGTTATTCAAGCTCTTTGAACTCTACCTGATTAGCGGCTGATGTAAGGCAACCAGTGAAGCATGTATGGAGACGGAAATGACGGACAGGTGAAAGTAGTCGAACATGACAGGGACGTGATGGTGGAGGCCTCTCCGCGGGTGGAAGTGGAGGCTGAGGGTCCGACTGCTGATCAGAGGGACAGTTGCTATTTCTGCCAACCTGGGGAATGGAGGAAGAGATGGTTAGCTATACCAAATGATTCATACTTATATACTCAAAGTGGAGTAACCCGCTGAACACTTCTTCCTCATTTTAGGCTAATTTCCCATCTCACAGGTGCTATGCCATTGTTTCAATGTCCTATTCTTCCCAGAGGATCAACAGTCCTGGTCTCCAGTTGTGCCAAGACCTTACTATTTCTCAACCCCAGCATTTTAAACTAACTGTTTTTTAATGAAGCACGTCAGCTGTTACTGGACTCCAGTGTGTATTTTTGACTATTGGACTTTTGGACCCCTTCATCAATATGTTGGACCAATAGGATGAATAAGAATAAGAATGAGCACTGCCTGTCCGACAAAACAGCAACAGATAAGATTGTGTATAAAGCAACAAAAACACAATTAAAACATTTGATAAATCAGTTAAACGGTGCATTACAGTGCCAACTCCCCGATTCAAATCTACAGAGTACAGAATAATGAAATGCAAATTAAGTGATTTTATTGCACCTGCTTAAAAGGAATCTTTAGCTCTATTCCCCCTGACCCTGAAGAGTCAGTACCTCTACGAAGCAGCTCATTGCCTTTTGTCAGACTCTTTAAATATGTCTGAGAATGTGGAGCAGTGTTCACCGACAATTTGACATCATTACTAAGGACCCGTAGCCTTTAATGTCCTTGCAGCTATGAAAGAAAGAGTCTGTATTTTGACTGGAATGCTAATAAAGACCTAGTAGATGTTCAACAGTCCCACAAATTCAGTAAAAGCAACCACTGTCCATGCTAAGATATACACAAAGAGCTCCATAATTCAGTCCTGTGTACTGTTGACAAGCACTATAATCACACAGGTATGACAAAAATGGCGTATTAACACACAAACACTACTCTTTACTAATGTGCAGCTGCTGGTTGATACAAGAGTTGTCCTCTTGAAATATGCTAATGCAAACTAGCTATTTCATCTGTTTATCCCAGGCAAACAAACAAAAAATCAGAGTAATCATGTATTGGTAGCACAGAAGTTGTGATCAGGTGGTTAAAGGGATTGGGCCAAAAGACATAATAGACCTTATTCATGCCTAGTTTGCATTCTCGCCCTTGAATAAAAGCTGCACAAGGGGAAAGGCTAGTGTTCTCTATCCCTCTCTTTTACTCCCTCCCAAACACACACACACACAAACACACACACACATTTCCAAACTGCTCAAAACCTACTGTTGCTCATTGTCGGTGAAATGAAGGTCCAGCTTCAACTGAAAGTCCACCTCACTCAAGGCTTCCTCCACCTGCAAAACATTGGTCCAGCAGTACTGTTAATGCATGAACATGACTCTGAGAGGAGGAGACCAAATTATGAGAAATAATGCCACCTGTAACATATGTTAATTATCAAACAACTTCATGACAATGGGACAAGCAATGCTGTGGTGGTTTGGATGTGTCCTGTTAACATATGCTGAGGGATTGGCAGCTGAAAAAACTTGTTGAGGACCATTTTTTCATCACCTTGCCAAGAAGGTTAGATTTTTCATTTCCAATTGTCTTCCAGCAGTATTATGAAAAAAACTTTCAGGCCTGTTTATCTTTCGTTTCGTTTTTTTTTTAGCAACTTTTTGAAAGGGTGTAGCAAAGAAGAACAGAGGGCCAAGGAAGATCCAGATTAATTCTGAAGCCAATCTGAATCACAAGGCAGATATACAAGTTATTTTCTATTATTACGGAGACAAAGCATGGCCTTGATGGAAGTCTGTGCTCTCAAATGCCTTGTAGTTGAAAACATTCATCCTTGGTTGAAGAGTTTGCTTGCCACAATTTCCACGTGATGATTTTCTTGATAGTAGAAAGCACTGTAAGTTGATGTGGGATTTCATCTAGTTATAATATGACAGAAGAGCAATCATCCTTAATGTGACCGACCTTGTTTGCAATGCTGATTTGGTTCTTTTCAATGACGCCTTTCTATTCACTGTTTGATCGCCAACTTGTATCCCATTTCTTTTAATCTGATGTAGGTTGAACAGAATTGAATTACTCTCATGTTCAAAGGACCATAGAATATCATGGCTTATGGAAACACGGCACATCTATTTGAATTAGAAAAACAAAGTGGGAAAACAAAAGGTACGAGGAAACTACAAAGACAGTGCCCGAGAGCGGAGTCTTTGAAGATTGAGGTGCAGTGTTGCTCATTAAAATAAAGGTTATGCACAGTTCTTCCCCTCTTCCTCCTTATGTTCATCTAAAACATACACCAATACTGGACAGCAACCCTAAAGATCTTTGCGGTGCAGTCCAGTATGGATGTTCTGATTGATTAAGCATACATACGGCGTACACAGGGGGAATAGGGGCTATTTTAGTCTGCGCTATCTGTAGCTGTGAGCGGCAGATAACCTCCGGAAGGTTAATGAGCGGAGAGCCTTCGGGAGGAGAGCTTACAGCTGAAATCTGATATCCCTTAAAGCTCCTCTGTCTCCACACCTTCACAGGAATGTCTCTGTTTAATGAAATCTTCTAAAATTAGGAGTCACGCAGAGTCATGTGAGACAGAATATCCACATTGTTACTGAAGCAGGGCCCTTTTTTCCACAGTAATCCAGGCTTCCATACTGTGCACAAATGTCACAGCGGCTGAGCGATGACGCCGGCT
Source organism: Hypoplectrus providencianus (assembly GCA_028566105.1). NCBI lineage: Eukaryota > Metazoa > Chordata > Actinopteri > Perciformes > Serranidae > Hypoplectrus > Hypoplectrus providencianus. The sequence goes on along the minus strand of JAOWBC010000539.1, from coordinate 19,229,384 downwards.
AATGTCAATGTGTGAGCTATGGCTATCATATGGATGATTAGCTCCGAGCGCGGGCAATCTTAACTCCCCCACATCCCGGCCTTCAGTCTGTCTCATCGCTGTCACTGCTGATCAATTCGAGCTCCGGTGACTCCCAACAACAAAAACAGGCAGGGTGGATTTTTGGGATCGCGCCCATGGTGAAACCATAAAGGACAGTACATCAATAACTGTCTGGCAGGTTTACACGCCTGATCATTTCAGCAGTCTGGGACACAGGCAATTTACATTTGTCCGTCAATTAAAGCACAAGGATTCCAAGAGGCAAGACGCTGAACTCAATAATCCTCAAAGTGTTTCTGTGTCGAAAATGGTTAGGACTGAATTCTTTTAAAGGAGGAGATTAACTTTCATACAATTTTGTAGTTAAGAATTAGTAAAATGTAATTTGGGTGGTGAGGGCCAGCCTTCAACCCTGCACTATCTTGCTTTGGGGGTCTGAACTCCAGACTCCATTTTAATACCTTTAAAAACCAATGACATCTCTGATTTAAAGGAAAAACTGGGGCATTCTGGTGAAACACTGGTAGAGTGCATACGAATGAGGCTTAGTCCTTGTCAGCAGGTGGCCTGAGTTAGAAACTGGCTCAAAGTACTCTCCTGCATGTCTTCCCCTCTGTTTCCCACCTTCACATTATTAATCTCACTAGCAAATAAAGCTGAGACTGGCAAAAAAATAATTACTTAAACAAAAAGGGAACATAAACTGCAAACACAGGGCTGGGTGATTTGGCCATAATCTCCATAATGACATATATATCCCAATTTAACATGGTGCTTTAACTGGGAGTGCTGAGTTTATTATGCACTTGATCAGATCAGTGGTTTTCAATAATGGGGGTAAACAAGGAACATTTACATACATATAGTTCCTGGGACTAGAAATCAAACAAAAACACTAAATGTGGATTTTCTCTGTAATCCCATCCCACTTTTAGTATTTACTTATATATGGAAACTGACTATCTATTATTAAGAGTCCTATCCTGCATGATTACAGTGACCATTTTTGATATTCTGTCCCATTTACATGATTTTGTAAAAATAACTTCCAATCTGCAGCATTCACACAAGAATCAGTGACCCTCAGGATTCTTCAAACATCCTGAAGTGTCTAAAAAGTCTTAAAGAATGCAGCATTTTGGACACAAACTCTGGCAACACAAGTAGTAGTACCAAGAGCCATGTAATGGCTTGTTCTAAATGGGCATGCCCCAAACAGCCACTGCTGCTAAAAGTTGTGAAATTCAGAGCCTATCGGTTGCCTTTAATAGCAACACTTATATATCGACATATAAGAGATTTAGCAAGCTGGCAACAAACTCTACCGAACAACAAGAGTCACTCACTGACATTTCAAGTCTTTTTTGCAAATGTCAGAGCAGAATTACTCTTCCTTTACTCAACCATATTATATGGCTTCTTTACATTTACTGGACTAAATCTCTGTCAGGAAAAGCAAGTATTGTTTGTATCAGGCAGTATGAGCAGGGAATAAAATGTAGGAAAGGAAATCAATGATAAATTAATGGTAATTTAATTCAACGATGATACAGCTGTTCTCACCATAATTATCTGTCATGCATTCTCCAGGCAACTGATAAAATGCATGCAGCCAAATTGCATCCCTATTCAGTCTTTGTGTGTGTTTATAGGTCTGCACAGAAAATGTCACCAGCATGACTCACCCGTTCTCCGTCCAATAGCAGGTGGACTTTGAAGTTCATACAGTCGTTCACCGTGATCTCCTCATTTCTGTAGAGGATCTGAAATATCCGGCTGAACACGGTGCCGTCGTAGACCCCCGCAGAGCTGAAGCTGCATTCCCCTGATGTGGGACACAGCGCATTTGCACAATTAGCACAATCAACAATCAGTTTGTTGGTACAACAGCATCAGTGATTCCCTGCAGCAGTCAGTAATGTCAGAACATGCAGAGCTTTGAGTTCAAAATAATCATTAATTTTTAATGATTGAGCATGGAGTTATCTCTGAAATACACTACTTTTATAGTGAATTAAGAACCTTTGCAATTTTGCAATATTTACAGTATGTGCCTGAGTCTTGACAATGTGTGACCTGACATTTGCCAATGCTTACTGGGATTGGTGAGGGATTTGAGTGTGTATATGGAGATCTAGAAATGTTTGCTAAGACTGGTGAAAACATGAATTGGTATTACTATAGTGTCACCTCAGATTAATGTCCAGGTTATGTATTCCACTGGTGATGTGGTGAAATCAGGTTAATATCCAGTTAAGGCATCCAGCCCCTATTTATAGAGGATTGAGGATGGGAGGCAGTGCATTTTTAGGGGGGGGGATAGCAGGTCAACAGTATGAACTACATAGAAGTGGTGTACACCATCTGAAGGGATGTAACCTGAAGACTATGTATATGGGTATGATAAGGGTATATGTAGGCCCTTCCTATCATCAAATAAATCTCAGATCTTGTTGCTGCAATGTTTGGTTTGATACCTTTTGTTTCTCAGATTTGGTCCTAAATTTAAGACACCAAGACATTAAGAATCACCAAAGATTTTTTTTTTTTCTGGTAATAGACCTGTATCATTCTTTAACTGAATTGAACCTTTGCTAAGTAAACAGAGAAAAACCCTTATTCTTGATATACCATATAGGCCTCAAGGTGACAGAAATCTGTGGCAATGCTGGCAACTGGTCCATGCTTTGTGGGTGTGGCTTTCTACCCTATTAGTCTATTGATAAAAATCTGGCATATGATGTAAAAGAAAAAAAATAGTCTAGAAAAAAAAAAGAAAACAGTCAAGAAAAATAGAAGAAATACAAATATTCAAGCCCTAATGATGCCATTCATCATATATAAATGGCCTTTCTAATAATTGTTCTTAAACTAATTTCCCCCTTTTGTTCCAAACATTAAAACCCTGCATCAGACATGTGGATATATTGATTTTAGCAATTTCAGAAGTACAATTTGGGTCCTTTCATATATGCAAAACTGCTGACAATGTTCAACTCCCTGGGTTAAATGATGGCCAGTTTTACCTGGGTGTTTTCTTGTCTTTAGACTGACTTTCTAGTCCAAGTTCAAACTTCCCTTTAAATGTCATGGAAGTTATCTATTCAGAGCATCCCTACAGTGAAAACTGATTTCACATCTCTATGCCAGGCATGGTTGACCATGTCCAGGTACATGTTTGGACATGTTGCAGCACTCTGTATGCGATCTCATGGTTGTTTACTCTACCAGCACATCCTCCCCAGCTCTGCTGCTGTCCAGCTGTGAGCCATGAGAGGTCTTTGAAGGCCCCTGCTGAGGTTGTGCTCTTTTCAGCCCCGTTCTTACTCTCCCTCTCTCCACAGGCTTCCTCCTGATAATGCTGTCACTACTTGCAGCATCAAGCGGCCCCAGCCAGGATGACGGATGTGTGGGAGCGTGACTGTTGTCAAAGACTTGGTGGATGTGTGACAGAAATGTCGTAATCCCTCTGGATATGCACTGTATGTGGAAGGAGCGGTGTCTGTTGTGTCGCAGTGTGACGAACTTTGATATTTTCTTACGTGTCTCCTTGTGTTGGTTTGGTTTTCACACAGGAGAAGTGAGGTGGATTATAAAGACTGTAAAGTGCGCATTAATTAACATAAATGATTGACCTGTGAAGGACTCATGATCTCCCTGGGTGCTCTTGTGCCCTCTCTGTTCTGAGCCATTTGGACCTTTCGTGTGGTCAAAGTGACTAAATCAATAAAGTGTAGCTGCTGCAGTCGCCCTTGTCACTTTCACACACTCATACATACTGTACTTCCTTTGAATGCCAGTTTGTTTTACAGGATGGATAATCGTTAAATTATGTACCAATGGAGTAGTAGTAATAAGACCTTGATAAGAAAGCTGCTTTGCTGAGATCTCAGGTTTAACATTGATGCTTGCAAACAAGGGGAAAGAAGAAACCTCTTCAATGTCATACCACCCAACACTACAGCAGGAACAATGAGGTTTACTTTTGCAAACCTTTCCCTGTGAAGATTATGTTATTTCATCTTCAAAAAGATGACAAAGTGTCATCTTTCATGTATTTGGATGCCCATTTTTTCATAATAATAAATACATAATAATAATATAATAATTAGAAAAAAAAATAGTCGTCTGCTTTTTCTTTACATTGCGTCATAATCTTGATCGTTATATGATCCACAACTGAAAGAGTGTTTTTAAAAATAACCCTCTTATGTTTCTGACAATACCAGACTATCACTTGAACATTTAATTTTAACAATATCCACTGAATACAACAATACAATACAATATTACAATGCCATTTATCAGATGCTTTTATCCAAAGCAACATACATTTGAGAGTTAATGTAACACAAGTAAAGATATCATGGGATTATGTTTGAGTCCAAGAAATGGCTAGCCATCTCAACAAGGACACAAAACACCAAGGTCAGTTTGTTTGTTTGTGTTTTGGTTGCCTTTTAAAAGCAATTATATTTAAATATCAATTTTTAGCAAAGTGCACAGACATCTTGCGGACAGTAAAAACACCTATTTAGTGCCGGACGTTGCACAGATATAAGTCAGTTTAGCCAAGATCAAATATCCTAGATAACATGAACATAAAAAAAAAACCTCACATTTGTAAATGGATCAGACTTTTAGAGAATTTAAAGCAATCACTGTTGCCTTCAACACAGTTACCCATATATCTTTGTTTTAGGCAGACATTCTTTTAATATCAAAGAAAATAACAGTTGCTACGGGTAACTCATCTACTTGAACCGGTGTGCTAACATGAAGGAAATCTTTTCAACGTTTAATCTTATTTTCATGCTCTCCTTGTTGTATATGAATGCGATTAGAATATATATATATAGTACTCCAATTCATGTTTACAGTGAGTTAGACCAAATGAAATACATCAAACCTGCAGAGTTCAGACATTTTGATATACTGCGGTTCTCCCAGGTGTTGAGGACTTATCACATCCTGCACACTAAAACCTGCTGAAATGCCCCTAAGCTTTAGCCACAGTAAGTCTGGGCTGGTGATAATATGCTTACAGCCTCTGGTGCTCTACATCTGCTGTGTGTGTGTTTGTGTGTGCGTGTGCGTGTGTGTGTGTGGGAGAGAGAGAGTGTCTGCTAGTCACTCCCTATCAGTAAAACACAAAACTCTCAACGCAGAATTGCTCTTCATAATACTAATATGAGGGTGAATCTAAGTCTGAGACACCTTAAACAACAATCCAATTCTCCCTGTTTCACATTCTGACTTGAAAATCACCATGTTATTGTGCGTGAATCACAGTCATTAAATGCTTCAGTCGAGTGTGTGGCGTGATCCTTCTCACACAATTCATTTGTCTGAGGGGCACAGACAATTGAAATGTCAAGCATACACTTTCACAGAGAACACAGTAAAGGATTATTCCCTGTCTCTGTGTATGAATCTTTTTGCTCTCACTGGCCAGTGGATCATTGGTGCATTGATGCTCAGGATCCAGCCTGTGAGGTGTACGGGTTTAATACATGACCTTGTGGAAGGAGCTGCAGAGGGGAGGAGAGAGGAGGGCTGCAGCCTCCCAATTACAATATGGATATGATGCTCACTGTAACACTCACTGGTGCAGTGTTCCTTACATGCCACATATACTATTACCCAGAATGTACGATTGCCGTCAGTGGATTCGATTGGTTTGAACTTTTTCATAGACTTGACAAACAGGAATATAGGATTGTTACATCTGCATGGCACAGTACAGAGCGGAATAAAGAAATAAATATTTCACATTAATACAGTGGAAGTTTAACCTTATTAAGCTCCAATTTACCCAGGGTGATGGGTGTAAATCTTTCAAAAATAGTCAAACATTTTTTGAAAAGGCTTATTTGCCTTCACACCATGTGTGAGATTAGAAAAATCTAAATTAAGCTCAAACCAGCTTAGCATAAAGACTGGAAGCAGGGGAAAGCAGCTGTGGGCTTTGAGAAATATGCCTACCAGTACCTCTAAAGCTGACTTATTTAGGATGTTTTTTGCTGCACTATCACTCGACCCAGCCTCTGTTTGCCAAGTAATAGTTACAGATATGCAAGACCCATGTGGCAACCTCTGGGGCTAAAATAAATAAATAAATAAATAAATAAAATTTTAAAAAAATAAGCCAATGTGGAGGTCCTGAAAGCTTCTGTTTTTCAAATGGCCTTGTGAGGCTGGCTCCAAAAGCAATCAATTCTTATGGATCCA
>JAOWBC010000539.1:19185396-19207937 GCA_028566105.1 Hypoplectrus providencianus | reverse complement strand
AGGTTTTGTTGGAGTGCTAGACTTTGCAATGATTCCTCCAACTTAAGGGGAAACGATAACAGCAACCCAGAGTAAATTCTACATCTTGTTCCTCAAGGTTTTCTTGTGGTAAATGTAGATTTCTTAAGGGACTTGACCATTTCTACAAATTCTTGAGTGATAAAAAAATACTTAAATATATAGCATTGAATATGTGTAACAAATGGTATGGAATTGAAATGGCCTTAATATGCCCTCTCATAATATGACACCTTATACAGACAAAACAGTTTGAATAGGCGCTTAACCAAAATACAGTGTTTATTACCAAATCAGTCACAGTATCTTACATGACTGCAAACTATGAATAAGTTGAGCCTAAACATTTGGATGAGACAACAATGGGATGAGAACACATAGTCCTGGGTTGATTAGGTCTGGAAAATATAAACATGCTTATAAATCTGATTTATTATTATTATTATTAGTAGTAGTAGTAGTAGTAGTAGTAGTAGTAGTATGATTTATTGAAGTAAAGCATTAACGCAAACTACTACTTGTCCCCTAATGTTTTTTTTGTGACCCATCATGCACCCATTTCCGCCCACCACAGTGGATCTTGTTGTTCTTTATACTCATCCTACTGTATTCTTGGTTCCCAATTCGTACTGGCATCCCTCATAATCTGCTATAGAAGTGACATATGGAGATAAGGTCGGCCCCCTTTAATCTTCTGTTGCTTTATTAATGGACCATACAACACATATGTGGTATGCAGCGATATTAAATTATATTTATGAACATTTTTTGATGGTGACTAGGCTTCAATTGCATATTCATGACTAGACTTACTTGGGCCCAGGGGAGCAGTGGCACACCCCCCTGAAAACCCTCAAAAGCCTTCCTGCAGGTCTTTCCCACAGTCTCACTGCCTGACTTTGTCATCTCCCAAAAAATCAAACAAAAAAAGAAAGAAATACTGGGCCCACGTGGTCTGAAGTGCATCCAACCTACGATGTGCACCACCTCTCTGTGGCATCTGCTATTCACCTGCTATCTCCCCCTAAAGATCTCCTGCCCCCCTTTAAAAGGACAAGAATGGCTTTATAATAGAGGAGTGGAAGAGGTTTAGCTGCCTTCCTCCCCTCCCAGCTGCTCCTGGTGGTGTCAGCTCAGTCGGGAATGCTGACTGACATATCCCGTCAGGATTTGGGGAGGACGAGGATGCAATGTGTTCATAGTAACTGAATGTGAATGAGCAGATTTTGCAGGCGACGTGGGCGTAGGTGTCATTGCAGCACAGAGAGTCATTGTGTGCCACGACTGGGAGCTGCTGTATGTGTGCACAGCTCAAAGGGCCGGATATTAATTTCAGGTATTATTTTATTTAGTAACATCTAACACTCTCTGCAGAACACAATAACAGAAACAGGACGATCACAAAATAAAAGGCAAGTATGTGACAGAGGGCCAGTGGGTGACAGCATCTTCTTCAAGCCAAGAAATTAAATTCAAATGCTGTGAATTTCGTTCTCGGTTTGGAGGTATTTTAAGCATATTAAGAGCTGTCAAATCACAGTCACTCTGACATTATTTCTCATTTGCTATGTCTGATTTTACGAGAAAAGGAATTTGCACGCTGGAAATGCAGAGACAGAGTGGCCTTTACAGGAAAGCACTGAGCCAGCAATCATGTGAGGGAATAATCTAGCAGCATTAGCTAAAACCCTTCGTGATGCTGTATTAGTCTCTTTGTTGTCAAAATGACAAAGCCAAATCCCTGCAAAGGCAAAAAAGAGACCAAGTAGAGTTATCAAGTTGAAAATGAGTCAGAGTGTGACTTTGAGAGGATGTGACCGGCATCTTTGCTATCTCCAAATGAGATTCTCTTATGATCAAAGAGGTTTTTTGCAAAAAGGAAAAAAAAAAAAAAAAAAAAAAGCAACTGGAAGTAACCAACTGGAAAATCCTACATTCAGAAGTCTTTCAGAGAGCTGCTGGAGCATGCAATCTGTGCTCAAGACCATAAACAGACTCACCATTAGTATCCACAACTCTGATTCACTGTTAACCCCTGAGCCTTCTGTCAGGCCGGCATGGAGAGGATGCAGCTGACTCAGTTGTAAAGCTACAGTAAAGACGACGTATTGCAACCACTGGTACCAACCATTTTGTCATGTCTTGTCAAGAAGGGGGAGAATAAATGTTTCAAAGTTAGGCTAAACTTTGGGGATGGAAGAAAAAACTGGCATTGACATTTTGGAAAGAGCCTCCTGACCTCTTACTTTGAGCTATCTGGATGAAAATGGTTTATATGGGTAACACAAGTCTCCCCTTTAAAGACACTATATGCTAATCTCATGCAGTTTGGGGCAAATGCCATGCAGATTGTCTCAAGTAGTATAAATGTGATATTTTCACCTAATGTATTTTAATATTACTGCATACTGGGGTCCCTTAACACTGTGTAATTGCTTGTTTGTTGATTTAATTTGTTTTTTGAAACCTGACCTTATTATATTAATGGTCATTGATTCTATGGTGTTGCTCAAGGTCTTGGTGTATTGATGTGGTATTTTTGAGGGGCCATTTTTATCAATTCATTTGTGCTTCAAATGAAAAAAACAAAAAAAATGGTGCCAAATCTTTGTCACAAACAGTATCAACCCAAAAAATTACAAACATACTGAAGGCATGTGAATGGCCTTAATGTATTCATATCAAAATGCCTTATGCCCTTTTACTCTTTCACATGGATTGATTAACAGATTGGTTTATGAATATACAAATATGATGCTGCATCTCAAATCCATCAGGTTTCCATTTATGTAAAGTACTTATGTTTGGTATCTGCTGTTGTCCTTCTATCTCCCCTTAAAAACAAAGGGGTGGGATGCAAAGGGGTTAAGGGGTGTCCACATGTTTCTTACTTGCTGCAAACACATAAACTACACATACAATTATAATGTAGAAAGTACAAACGTGACTTCAGTTCATTTACTTGCTTTGAAATGACCGGCCTGAGAGACACTCTTAAATGCTCTTGTGGTTTTGTCTCTGAAATCCTCACACCAGTCACATGAGGCCCAGAGGTCGAACCACACTACAGTATAAACAGTGTTATAACCGCCATCTATTTAACCTTGTCTCATTGTTTACTTCTTCTCTTATCTTTTTTCAGACCCACTGTAACAACTCTGCATTGTGTGATGCTAAAGAGGGAGCTTTGTTTTGTACATTTCAGACAGCATGTGGGACTATTTGAGACTCCAGCATCAGTGAAATACTGATAATAAACAGCACACACTGTACTGTGGAGCAGCTTTGACAAACATCCTGGCTCGCAATGAAGATGCAGAACTGCACAAGCGCACAGTCGCCAGAATAGACGGGCTGTCCTCAAACAAAGACATTTTGCAAATGAACAATTTTGTTGAGTTATCAGTTTTTCTGGATTCCATCGTCACAGTTTCTCCACAGAGAATCATGCTAAAGAACTATTTTTTTTTTTTAATTGATTGTGTGTTTTCACATGCATGTGCTCATAAGTTTCCTGAGAAAAAAAGTCATTTAGTAGAAAAGAAAAAAAAAAAAAAAAAAAGCATTTAAATAAATAAAATCAGGCAGACCTGCAGCATAGTGTGTCAATTTTATTTCACTGATGGTCACTTTTTTCATTTAAGTAATTTGAAACAAATATATATATTATTAAAACCTTTATTTTGAAAGGCTATTTGACTAAAATTGTCTCTTTTTTTTTTTTTTTGCTCTGTTAACTTATCAGTGTGGAGTGTACTTAGGTCTACAATTCACAAGGACACATGTCCAGTGAGAACACAAAGCCCAGCCTAGTCAAACAAAGAACATTTGCTGCCATAAATATACATCTAATGGGATTTATATACGACGCTAAATTCCCGTTTCCTGTCAAATCCTTCCTCATTACAGCCAACCAGCAGTGCACTGTAGCAGCTTTCTCTGCTGTAATATGAAACAACGAGCTCCTCTCATGTTCCACATACATGCAGACAGCAAGCATCCCACTAAAGCAGGAGGAGGGTGGCACATGGAGAATAAAACAGCCTCACCTTAGCAGTGATGATCCGCAGCGGGTTTGGGTCCAGCCTTTACTGAGCAAACCGCTGTTTGCGGAGGGGATGCGCGGTTTGCAATGTTTATATCACCGCTTCTCCTGCTGCTGCTGCTGTTGCCATGGTTATTCATCCAGAGCCTGTATGTTCTGCAGTCCCCCCCTCCTCTCTCTCTCCCTCTCTCTCTCTCCCTCGCTCCTTCTCTCTCTCTCTCTTTTCCCTCCCTATGTCTCTCTCTCTCCTGACGGGGATTTCAATTTAGGAAAGTGCGGCAGCGTCTGTCGCGGAATCTGGCTTTGTGTTTATCCTTCCGGTCCGCTCCTCTGCTTTGCACACAATGCATGCAGACTGTGGCTACTTTCATAGGGGGGAATATTAATAGTCAGCACCCAGTCAGTGTGTGTGTTGGTGTGTGTGTGGTTGTGTGTGTCCTGCTGCTGCACTATAGAGCGCGTCCAGCGGGCGAGCTGACGTCACAGCCTGCCCCCTAAAAGCTGAAGTGAACCGTGCTGTCAGAAATTACCATGCCAAGAAACAAAGGATGGGTGTTATGCAAACATTAATGTAATAAAATCATGTGGCTGTCACGTGACTTTGGGGCCATGGCAGTTGTGTAGAGGTAAAAAAATAAACTTTTCTGACCATGCCATCTTAAAAAGTCATTATTAAAGTAGGTTGTATGAACCATATTATTAGGAGAAAAAGTGTATATTTATTATTGGCCTTTTATCTCAATATCTCTGGTTGATCAGTGACCAACACAAACTCATTTATAGCTTTTTATCAGCTCCAAATTGTTCAGGTGATGAAAAATTGTTATGGAAACACTTTGATCATGTGTTTTAGTCCATGGTAAAACATCTGGAAAGACAGGTGTTGTAAGTTGCACTTGAGGTGACCATGTGTCTCATTATGAAAATATTCCCAAAGTTTGCAGGATCAAGGCCAGAGAATTTAAAATAGAAATAAACTACCTACTACCTAGCAGTGAATGGTGATTAAGCCCATGGCCCGCTGATAAAAGTCCTTGTACTTGCAGTTACAGCTGAGGGAACACTGGACTGAGGGTTCACAAGGTTATGGGAAAATAGGGGTGAGAGAACATTGTGCTGGAGGAATACAAATTGCAGGGAATATATAGTGCTTGAGGAACATAATGTTGAGGGGACATAGGACTAGAATTTAAAAAAAACAGAAACAAAATATTGCAAGGATTCAAATATTAAAAATACATTTTTGTTTTACCTGTTAAAGATTTTAAGAGCAAAAATGGTCAGATATCTAACAAAGATTTCATTCTTGGAGAAAACTCAAGAATAAAGCCCCATATACTTTCAGCATGTGGGCTGAGGAAATGTACTCCTAAAAGAACACTGGACGGGGAACATAGGGTGAAAGAAACACGGGCAGAGGGAACATATAGGGTTGAGGGGACATATGATGCAAGGTACATACAATAGACATGGGGCTAACACATGGTTGGGGACATATGAGACTGCAGGGATGTATGATTAAGGAAAATGGGGCTAAGGGAACATACCCACCTAGCCCTTTTTTCTGAAGGGCCCTTTGGCCAGACATGGAGCATGATGAAATCTAGTGTTTTTTTGTTTTTTTTTACCTATGATAAATATTTTTTAGTCAAACATGTATTTTCTCATAGACATTAGAAGGAATACAAATAGAGCTCTAGAACAAATTAATTAAACGGTTAGACGATGGTTATCAATTAGGGACACTAACAGAGCATTAAACGTTAAATTAAAATAATATATTTATCTGTTACACTTTCAATGATGTAAGTGTTGAATTAAAGAGTGAAAATGCTCAGATATCTAACATGGACTATATGTTGCAGAAAGAGAACATGAGCAAAGTAACTATGGGTACACTAACTAGCACTGTCTTGTTTGTTCCTGGCAGTCAGGTACTGCAATTAAAATGCCATCTGTGCTGGTTAAACAAACCCTCACACACTAATCACTTGTCAGATAAGGGGGAGGGGAGGATTATGTAACTACAAATGAAAAAAAAAAAGTGCCGTGGCCCATAAGCTGTTAGCATTGGTAAATGTGTATTTAACAGTTGTCAACAATAGGAAATGAGTTTTCTTTATGAGTCTTTTGGTGTTTTGTGTCTCCGATGCGCCAAGTCAATCCATGCATGATGACTGTTTCCCTCCTCTGTTCCTAGCTTCACCTTCATCCGAAAAAACCCAAAGTCAATTGCTGCTTTTCTTTCATGGCATTCTGCCATAAGCTCCAAGCACTCTTGATTAAGAGAGAAGCGCAATCGATTTTTTTTTTTTCTTTTTCCGACCGTTGCCAGAGCCCTGATGACCACATAGTCTGAGGAAAAAAAAAAAAAACTGGCAGGGATTTCAGAGAGGTTACACAGCAAGGACACTATTTTTTTATTTTTTTTTTACACAGTCCAATATCAAAGTTAGATGATTATTTCTGGCCTATAAAAGTAAAACCACAAAGGATTACAGTGATTGCTTTGGTTTTACTCTATTTGTGGCATTTTTCTTTGAATTTGATCTGTCAGATGACTGCTCTCATGTGATGTAATGTAAAAGGGCAGTGATTATATACACAAGCACCTTATTACTTAACTCAGGTCATATAGTCACAAACTAATCTTGTGTATCAAAAGCATCAGATACCATTAAAAGCTGCAGAAATTAAGCAGTAATTTCCATACAGGACACTGATTGGATTGATTGAGTATGGAAATAAAAGACAGAGACATCAACACCTATTGGAGAATTTCCAATGACTTGTTTGAAAAAAAACTCCTCACTAACATCATAACTACTTTGTGGAGTCTTGGTGTTTCCATCAACTTTTTATATGCAAATTTTAGGCACATTTAATTTACACATAAAGTGTTAATAATCAACACCTGTAACCTGTCTCTATCTAACTAAAATATAATAAAACCGTATGATCTATCAGTACTTCAAAGCTCATTGCAAGTTGAATCTGTCAGAACTCAATTTTGACTGTTTATTGGCCAAGTAATATTAACCAATTTGGTTCTTGACGTCTTTGGTTGTCGGAAGGTATACATGTCATATGGAGTGCAAAAAATCTGGCTTCATCTGGTGACAGCTTCACTTTTTAATGGCTTAGCTAGCTAGCTAAACTGACTGACTGGCTTAGTCTCATCTAAATTCAAGGAGGTCAATATTTTCACATAGAACACATAGAACTACCCTTTTGTAGGGAGCTGGTAATCCAAATCAATGCTTCAAAGACTGCACATTATCACTGACTGCATGCTTTCCAAAAGAAAATAATTATTGTCTTGTCAAGGCTGTCAGCAGCTGTTTGTTCAGTACTCCTGAGTTAATCTTTGTAGCAAAAAGTGCAAAAGACACAACACTTAGAAATAAAAGTATGTGGACCAGTGAAGATCAGTTGTTCCAAAACATCCAAAACCTACCAGAGTGCAGAGATTTCACCTCCCCATAGCCTAAATATTGGTGGGCCATAGCTTGGTGATGCAGCTCTTTGACAACAACAGTCCTGTTTTTTACAACAGAATGAAGCTGAACTGTGACTCAAGGGCCTTACCGATTGAAACTCCAGGTCACAAGTGTGCTAGTCATGGGGCCTGCCGCGTGGATGAATAATCACAAACTGTTTTCTCTTTCCCTTTGCCCACACTGTCTGTGTCTGCTCTCTCAATGAGAGCATGAGCTCTCAATTATCCAGGCTGGACACATGATCTCTCTGCCAGATCTCTGAGGAGGCCCAGTTACTGTATCATGTTTACCCTGCAGCTCTCTCCAACCAGCATTGTAGTGGAGCTAGAAAAACAATCAATTCATGCAATATGATATACCAACAAAAATGTTATCCTTGACCTTTATATTATGGGTTGTAGTAAATTGTAGAGTATCAGATGACTGTGAGGTTATTGATTCCTAATATCATATCACATAGCACAGGCAGCAACTGCCAGGATCAATAAACTAATAATCCAAGATATACACACAGGAAAACAGTCTTAGGAATAGACAGAAAAATGTAAGTTTTACAGTGTGACATGCATCCATGCATACTCATAAAATTCTGCCCAGGCTAAAAAAAAAATAAATCTATATACTCTTGGAAAAACCATGGTTACCGTTTTTTTAAATAACTATTATTTTTATCACAACTCCATTTAATATTATTCACTTACTATTCTTCTTCACAAGTAGACTGGAATTGATTCTGCTTAATCGTCTATTTTACTTTATACAGGACATAATCTGATAGAATTAACATCAGGCTGTTTTGAAGAAGACTACATTTAAGATTGAGATATATTGAGATACTTAAGATAAAGTCATGAATCAAGTGATAAGAAGGATCACTTGCCTATTGACTTACAAACAAGTAGCCCTTGGTTCCCAGTGGAGCCGACCCTTGCTGCCCACAAGAAAGGTTAAGGCATTTACACATTATTTCATGAGGTTGCACCATGGCTAAAACAGTGTTTTGTTGTATAATACAGTAGCTGTTAACATTATCTAGAAGGATGCTTAAGAAAATCGTCATTCAAAACTTTTAAACGCACATGACACTTACTGCAGAAGTTCTGTACCCACAGGCAAAGTGTCACATTTAAATGAAAGCAAACTACTGGAGCTGACAAATCCATTTGAGATGAAACAGTTCCTGTTAGAAATGTCTAAAATAAAGTCTTAACAGTGAAGAATGGCATTGTGTATTTTTCTGATATGGGTTAATGTGATATTCCTGCAGGGGATGAGCCAGTCGTAGCTTGTTTTAGACTCTTAGATCTTCTGAAGTGAAGCAAAAATCACAGATCCAACGCCATAGAATCAATTACATAACACGCAGGATACAAACAGCAGCCTGAGGCCCTCATGGTAATAACAAGGCTTTCTTCATGTCAACACCACAGGCTAACATGTATTCTTCACCTACACTGATGAGTACACGTGATTATGAAATCCACATTTCATCACTCACTGGCTTCCACCTCTTCCCTATCCTGATAATTATTAAGAGAATTACATACAGGCATACGTGTCATTAGGAGGCACCGTAAAAAAAAAAAAAAAAAAAGAAGAAGAAGAAGAAGCAAAGGGGTGGGTTACACACAGAGGCCCATGGGCTTCTGCATCTTTTTAAGTGTTGGTAATAAAACGTAGCCACCACCTCCTGAAGAACTCCTGGCCAATGGGAACCCATTGAACAAATTTTTATGTGTTCTCAGAAAATGCTTGAGCATCCCCAGCTCCACTCCTCTCTGTCAGTCCTCAACATGTGCAGGTAGGACTGACTTCAGGGGGGAATTTCATGTCCGTGTCTCCTTCTGCTCCTGCGTCTCACCTCTGTTCCTCGCTGCTGAGCCTGACTGTGTCCCGCCAAGGAGGGGAGTGAAACATGGCCTTCCCCAGCTCTGGTTTGAAGAGGTAAATATCTCATGTTGAATCCCCATCTGGGCTCATTGTCTTTTAGCTTTTTTGTTTAATTTCTTTAATATCAAAGACTCATCTCCCGCTGGGTTTTCACTGATAATCTACTTTTAATCTTCATTTACATTTTCCCTCTGGTGCAGTAAGATGAGTAGCTCATGGCATGGATTAAAAAAATACCAATTTGCTTTCAAATTTTGGCCTACCCACGCAATATATAAACCTCTCCTGTCTTTAGCCCTTTAGTGTTACCATTTACTTTGCTGGGAAATGACCTGAAGGAATGAATTTACATTTCATTAAGCAACATCTAATGGCATTTTCACAGATCTATTTCTCAGTCTTAGTCTGCACATTTTCTGCAACAGTCACTTTTAATATGACTGAGTTGTACAGCTGATCACTTCATGCTCAACGGCGATCCATTTTGGGGTAATTAAGACAAATGAGAGCAGAAATCATGCCAGGAGTGTTGGCTCACTCCCAGCACTACCTAAGGGACATCACTACATGGGTGGCAGACAGTGAAGGGAAAGTCCCATCAAATGTTGATGAATGTCAGAAGTTAAAGTAGATGACATGTCATTACCTAATTGACTTGACTGATTGATTTCATGACAGGATACTTACTGGAATAGGGTTTGGGGATTTCTTTTCTTGTCAGTTTTGAACTGCTGCAGTGCATATATTTCTTAAAGCAGACCTTTAATCTTGCAGGGTGCAATTTATACACATTTTTAATTATAGCAAATGTGATATAGGTGCATGTTTGACTGTTTCATGTTGGTAGCAAGTAAAAAATGTGCAAAGCCTAAGAAGTCATGGGTGCGGCTTAAAGCCTGCATTAAAACAGCTGTCATCTCTATACATCCTTCAAACTTAACACAGTTTTTATGTAACAAATCAAAGTTAAAACTCATCTCTGAGGATGTCTTTGCAGAAACTTCAAGCACATATTGTTTTTGCCTTATAGTTGTTGTATTAGCCAAATCAGAGGACAGATGTTACAAGAAAAGAACTTTATTCAATTCCAACCAAAAGAACCACCCAGGTGTTTGTTGTTTGTCTCTCTTTCTCTCTTAGTTTTGGTACAAAGAGCTGCAAGTGCAACTAAATATTATGAGAAGAGGCTAATTGTACAATTATGTGTTGATATCCTGAAGACAGTACAAAATCATACTTTCCAGAAAATTGATTCAGTTTGGCTAATAAAGGATCTTGATTATCCTAAATAGGACCTAATTTGCCATGAATTTGGGGTAAATAAGGGCTTTTTTCAAACTAAAAACCATGACTAAACTGCATCAAACCACTTAGCTCTGCTTACTTTAGAAAAATATGTTTGCTTTCTGGAAGAGTAATGTGTAAATATATCTGTATATAACTACAGAGCTGAGTGGCTGTGTGCTTCTTATCCTTTTTTTGTGTTAAACTCTTTGGTTGATAGGGAGTTTTTCAGGGGAAAAAAATGTATGTGGTAAAAACAAAAAGCTGTATTGTTTCTTGCTTGCCCAAGGTTTGCCCATATTGGATTTCAAAAGTTTAAACCACAAAACAAATGGGGCATTCTTCAGAGCATACAGAATATCTAACCTTTGGGCAAAAACAGTGGTGGAGCCCACTGTTAACTGGTCCATTAGGCTGAAGAGAGTCATCACATTAAAAAGTACTGACGATGTCCTCACTGTCCTCAAAGACAGACTTTTATAATTAATAATTAGCCATGTTTTCATCATCTGCTATAAAGAGACCTGCCACTTAAGCAGACCTGACACTTCAGAGAAGTCCAAAAATACCTGGGAAGGCCAAAAGAGATGCTTAGCTTAGCTATCAACTGTCATAAGGAAAGCTAGGTCTAGATAGGGCTTAAAGCTTGGGTGGAAGCTACATCACAGTCGGATTTAAGCAGAGCTAACCCTCTCCTGGCTGTTGTTTGACCACCAGTGAGTGATAACGATATTGTCATCTAACTCCCATCAAAAAAGCAAACATGTATGATTTAAATGAGGTTACACAGTCTCAGAGTTAAAACCTCTTAAAGTTAAAAAGCTTCCTTCTTGTCACTTTCCGTGCGTGACGTGAAGCTGCGCCTGTCTAGACTGTAGATGGAGCAGCATGAAAGGCAGGCAGACAGTCCCACTGGGGCTCTGAAGATGCTCCTTTAACGTGAAGGGCACAATGTTTGAGCCCAACGCCTACTCTAAAGAGACCTTGCTGACTTTGCCATTAGTCATTTCTTTGACAGTGCACTCACACACAAAAATGCATGAACAAGCTCTTCAAGCAAACACACACACACACACACACATTTTCAAGACAGTCCAGACATTGCAGAAGTGTTATACCCTCAGTAAACCCCCATTACCCTATGCATTTCTCAGATTGGTGAGCCATAACCTTTAAAAAAGAGTCCTCCCTATCACATTAGTCATGTTGATGGTGGATCTGGGATTGCAGTGGAAAACTGACACAAGTCACATAAAAACTGCTGAAGGAGGAGAGTGTGCTAATGCAAGTGAAAGTGCGGACAAAATGTACCTTTGCTTAGACTATTGTACTGCTATGTAAGTTCACCTTGAAAAAGCTGTATGGCTACTACTGTCATTTATCATCCACCTTAATAGCCCACATTGAGGTACTGTGTGGAGCAGAAGCCCAATATAAAGCAGTCAATGAAATGGGAGGCTTAAGTAGTGATTCATGCCCTCAGTGTGGAAGCTATCTCGGAGATGGACTGAAGTTTGAGAAAGGCAAATTTTTATCTAATTTACTGACAAGGCTGCACAGAGGTTACAGTTGATTCTGAAACCTCATGTTGTCCAGCCCATAGACTATATAAAGATAGACAACATGACATGAGAACCTCCCACAAGTGATGCCGAATCATCTCCATCGCCCACTAGTGGTAGGCTGCAGTATGCCTTATAAATCTGATTCCCTCCATGTTAGTGGATGGGACTAATAGAGCATCCACTAACTACTAAAATGTCCAAGTAGAAAAACAGATTATTCAAAGATCTAATTATTTGAGGAAAATGCAACATTGTAGGCCACAGTATGCATCACCTTAACGCCTGTGTGTTGTGTCAGGGTGGCTAAAGTATGGGATTTCTTTGACCCTGCCATGACCCCATGGACCTCTATTGCTCTAACTGTCTCAAGTTAATATTGATGGGTTAACATTGGAGTTGACAGAAAGCTTGAAGCAATAACCGAGTGTTCGTTTATGAACAGTTAAATGTTAGAAGGAGTGGAAAGTGGGTGAGATAGCATGATTGACAGCTGTGATTGACTCACAGTATTTCATGTGGGTGTATGGGTGGGACTTCAATACCATAGCACCACAAGCTAATCACTTTTGCAGAGTTTAGATATTTAGATACATTTTTGTATATTTGGAAGTAGGGATGCATCATCTGTAACTATCTACAATGTTCTATCAGTATGCACAACACCTTTCTCATATAAGAAACTGTATCAGCTTTAATATTTGAACCAAAGTTATTTATTTATGGGATGACTAGTTTACCTAACTGCCATTAACATGCAAAGAAGAAATGTATGTCTTACAAAACAATTAATCTATTTTTTGTATTGATAAAATTACTTTTTCACCACCAGTTGGCATTTACTGTAATAATCAATTGAGAGTCAAGCAAATACAATTTGCAGAAACAGTGTTAATGTTTTCTTTCTATTTATGTGCTCAGGAAGAGGACACCAGAAAAGTGAATTATGTCATCCCCTGCTGTTATATTGATTCAGAAACAAAGAGACTGTCAAAATGAATTAGTTGCATGAACAAATACTGACTTTCTCCATCATTCCTGAACAGAAAGCATCTATCGATGGCGGCCCGCTCCCCTGTCTGTGTGGCTCTGCTGTCCCTCCTCCTCGCTCCCGCACTTGGACGTAAGTCACCAGCAGCGTAATGTATAATCATTGACACATCACAATATCAGTGTACCGTAAATATTGCATGAATGCCGCCATTACTGCAAAACTGTTTGTCCTGTAAACACAGACAAAGAGGACCCAGGCTAATGTTAACGCCCGCATGTTGACTGTTGCTAGGTTCTTCTCTTTATCACAACTCACAAAGCAAAGGCCAGAAATAGCAGACACACTGTGCTGTTCTGTGTTGTAGGATTAAATCAGATTAAATGTCCCCTCTGATAATCACAACAAGGCCATTCTCTGCTGCTGTTTGGGGACAGTGTAAACCTGACATGAAGGCACAGTGAGTGCCAGATACAGTAGGTGTACTGCTCTTTGAAATTCGCCTCATTAGTGCACACATGCAACTGCATGTGACATCTTAATTGTGGTTCATCTCCCGCTCATTGCTCTAATGACTGGCTTTCTGAGCGTAATGCAGCGGCAAGCAGTAACTTTAACAACTTGAGGCCCACATGCACAGTCAGATAAGTGTTTAGTGGTAGTAAATATGGGATTATAAATACCGTCTCACCACTTGATCGCATTTCTCAGCAGTTATGTGGGATCTGGGAACAGCTTCCAGATGTGTTGTGTTCACTGTAAATGAGCTGACTCAGGTTATTGACTGGGGAGGCCCTCTGGCTGTCACAGCTTCCTTTCATGGAGTTTTTGAGAGGCTTTTCTCCTTTATCACAGCAGTGTAGTTACTAAGGGATAGCCCACTCTTTTGGCAAATGTGAGGATTTGACTTCCAATGTATGTAATTGTTGTTGTTTTTTTCATGTGTTTTGGGACCTACAAAATCCGTTCCAAGTACTTAACATGTATCATATACAAAAATGGACAACCTCACAGATCCCTTAAAGTGAAGCCAAAACTCAATCACCCCCTGGTGGCTGGCTGCAGTACTGCTCAAAAACCCAAACCCACTCCATGTTAGAAGACGGGACACAGGCACTTGCAAATCAAAAACATTTTCCACTGTGTGCTGCCATATGCGTGGGCTCATTCCTAAAAGATTTTGATTACCAAAATGCCGACTCAAAGCTTAAAAACAGTATTCCCCAATCCAATGGGAGACATCACAGTGGGTATGTCCACTTCCAACCAAACTACATAGCTAGTGCTTTCACAAGCTCAAGGCTTCAAAGCAGTAGTCAGCAAACTAATAGGTGATCTCACAGTTATGTCTAATATATATAGACAATGACTATAAGGCATTCTCAAAACAAGTATGGGGGAACAGTAATGATGAGCATTCAAATCAAATGGCAGTGTGATGTATTGCTGGTTAAGATGGCAACAGAGGAGACATCCATCTTGAGAAATCAGACATAAATAAAAATGAAAGTGGCTCACCTGCCACAGTGACCTTCTAAAATATTGCCAATGACATACGGTTTTAGCCACAGTCGTGCAAAACTGGATGTTACATTTATCAACATTACACTTTCATCTCTGAGGACATATTTAGATCACATGGGGGTTCTGCATTATACATCTCAGACACAATGTTGATGTGTGTTCATGCTTTGAAATGTGTGAATATATGAAATGTTGTCAGAAACGTGCATTAAAAATGCACCACAGTTCATTGTGATGCTAATCCACACAGACATTAAAGACCTTGCCTTTCCCTTGTATCTGTCTCCTTGAATATGTCAGCTAAAATGACCGATAACATATTATAAGGATAACTGGATTATCGCTTTTTGTTTTTTTGCCTATCAGAACTAGACCTCAACAGATTGGATGGCGATACCGTCTGCCCACCAATGAGAAGTGGACAAGATGACCTTCCAGGTAATGACCTACACTCAAGTTCTATTCAAAAAGCAGCAGTAAAAGCTGCTGTAAAACCACAAGCATAAGGCTCCATAATCCCTAAAAGAGAAAATGGACAATTCAAAGGAAGGTGGGGAGTTTAATTAGTTGAACAGGGTGGGCCGCATCATACGTCCAAACACCTCTGGATTTCAAATTAGGCAAATAAAATGTTCCACTTGAGCTTAACAGAATTTGAGTTGGAACAATCTGAACTCAGCAAGAATGTAATTGCTCACCACTGCCCTGTTTTGAACACATCTGTGCTCATGCTGTGCTGTGGTTTGTCACACAGTAATGCATTGTTATGGAGGAAGGCTGTTTATTTCACATGCCATTCACTATTATTTCATGTCATCATTTTGGCATGTCACCATGTTTTATCATACAACTCACATCAGCCACCAAATCAAGTAGTCCTGCTCGCATAGCTCTTGACATGTAGTCAATATACTATCCTGACTTTTGCTGAATAATAATTTATAATAATCATATGATCTAAATTAAACAAACTCCTCTCTGTACTGTATTAGACAACGGGCCCCTGGGCACAGACCCGTCCTTCCCTACATGGGAGCAAGACATACATTCTTTACAGTTGTTCCCCACTTTTTTAAAATAAATTTGTTGCACTTTAAATTTACAAATTAAAACAAATTCAGGTAGATAGTTGTTCTATGTCTCTTCGTAGGTATTTTTGTGTTTTTTGTGTTTTCGTAGATATATTGTTCTTACTCTTTCTAGTTGTTTTGTATCTCTTCTGTATCTCTATTTCTTAAGTTCACTTTGTAGCTGTTTTGTGTCTTTTTAGTCATTTTTAGACGTTAGACGTTCTCATTTTTCTGAATCTTATTGAAGTATTTTCGTTTCTCTCTGTAGTTGATTTGTGTCTCTTGGTAATCTTTTTGTTTGTTTTTGTGGTTGCTCCTTGTCATATTGATTGTCTCTGTGTGGCCTCTGGCTGTCTTTGTCATTGAAGACAATAGTAAATATAAATATGTCTTTCCAAATAGTAATGGTAGCAGGAACACTCACAAATTCATATTAATAATGCCGGCATGTATATTGCTGATTAAATGCTAGTGCTAATGCAGTTGGTTTTTCCTCTGCTGTAACTGCAGCTGCTAGTACTACCATTATTTCTACTTACTCTCATAAGAAAAGTAGGAATAAAATTAAAATAACATACTTCATCAGCTCCTGAATCCATGCCATATTTCATACACTGTCTCTGCAGGTTTTGATCTGATCACCCAGTTCCAGCTGGATGTGATCCCCCTGAAAGGTGTGAGGAAGGTGGACGGCTCCACTTCCCACCAGGTGGCTTACCGCCTCGACAGGGAGGCCAACTTCCAAATTCCAACCATGTGAGTACAGTAAAGAGGGTTTAAAAGAAAATAGATAAAACACACAGAATGTCGAGAGGCAGCAGAGGTCCTCCTGATGCAGGTGGTGCATTATTACAGGTCCGCTGCAGATGTTACTGCATGGCGAGCAGCATATAATTGGTAAAAACATGTCTGAACCTATTTCTCTTAAACACAAAGGCAGAAGAGAGGCATTTCTGTTTATGTGTGGGGGGATGGACACTACGGTAAGCTCTTGAAAAGACATATTTCACCATGCCTTTTTAGTAATGATTTATGTTCTGTTGTATGTACCCCTTAAAAGGCGTCTTTACACTCGATAAAGACAGCACCGGCTTCCTGTCAAGGTTTTCCTTAGTTTTTAATTATAGGTGAGTTTAAGCAGGTGGGTGTATTATCCTTTGGAACTTGAACACTGGGGGGAAATAAGATAGGGGGCCAGTAATGTAACCAGCCAAAGGGCCCCAGATATGTTTAGATTATATTGGTCTTGGGTACCACATTTTTTTTTTTTTTTCTTTTTTAAAGATGACACAACATACTCACCTCTCAGCCAAAAAGTTATTGGAATATCCCCACTTCATTTCACCTACCCATATACTAGTACCCCCACCTCATAAACTACTACTACCATGCTGATTAAAGGTGTCATCCAGATATTTTGTATACACCTGTGTAAAATTGGAGGATTTACAATTGACATAACAAATAAAAGTTACTTGTGGTACCTGGTATGACTCAAGCTACATGCCTTTAAAATGCATCTTTAGACCCTCGCTGCCTGGTGAATGCAAACACTGCTTGTTTGTAACTGAGAACGTTGCAGTAAATATAATTAATTAATTACCCACAGAATGTGATCACTGGAAACTTTAGGTGAGATGAAAAATAAGTACTAATCCTCATAATCTTTACACTATATTTTATGTTTTAAATTGGTGTAGTGTGTCTACTTTTAATCAAATTAACCACAACTAGTAGTACGTCTGCTGGTTTTTAGGGCTCCTTAACATTCATGGTTCTGAGGCAGCTCTCCACTTTGCCTAGTCTATAATGAAGCCCTGCATCAAAACTGCAGTATGAAAATTTTCATCTTTTGCATGCATGCTGAGCTTAAAAAAGATACCATATTTTTTTAAAGAAAAGATTTTCAGGTATTTTTTTAGGACAATAAGGCAGGTATATGTGCTGTATTAACACTGTGACAGTATCAATACTTATTAAAATACTGTGCCAATAAATCAGCTGTCGGAGCTTCTTATGGTTTAATTCAAAATAAAACAATGAAAATGAGCATAATATATCCCCTTCAACAAGTGAAAGATGTGCTTTTCAAAACACAACTTCACAAAACTCCTTTGATTAGTGTGCAGGTTTTCCTACTTTACATAACCAAAGATATCTCATGGTGTTTCCCAGTGTGGCTGCTGCAGTCTGTTTTGGCTAATCTTTTCCTGCAGGCCAGCTCTCCTTAAAAGCTGTTGTGTAACTCGCTGGCACCCTGCACCTACGCCACTCGGGCTTGTCACACTGAATGTAAATACATGTTTATTTCCCCCCGCAAGTCCTGTGGCACAGACTGTGCTTTGAAGTCTGTCCCTGCCAGCAGGCCTTATGCTGCTCTCCCTCCCTTTCTGTCCCTGCAGGACAAAAGCAGCTCATAGTTTTTCACCTCAGGCACAGTTAGAGAGTGGTCTTCATTTGTTTTACTGGGGTACAGGAAACTCTTTTTTTTTATGACCTCACCTTGATCGTTTACAAGATGGTAAAAGTCCGGCTGCAGCGCCCATCTATGAATGCACCACCTACTGAGAATCTGGCTCGTTAAAAACACAGAAAGCACCAGGCTGTGCTAACCAGGACTGCATGCTGTAATTGAAGCAGTGATTTATACACCGAGGCAGCTTCTTTCATAGTATCTCTTTTGGGATATAATAACATGTCTTTTCTTTGAAGCATGTAGCTTCAATGTATTTGAATTTAACTATCAAAGACTGTGATGGTGAGGCTTTTAGTTATTTTTATCCACATCTTGTGCATCATTTTCTGATAGTTTTGCTGAGTGCTGTTTATTTTCTAACATGATTCCAAGTTTGACATAGAAGATATTCTTTAAAAAAATTACCTGTCTTTGGGTTTAATGGTGCTTGTATCAAAAGGCACTTCAAACACCTGATTTGAACCATTGTGCTCAATTTCCCTCTCAGGCTGAACTTTCCACGTGGCTTCCCAGATGAGTACTCATTCATGGCGACGTTCCGAATGATCAAAAACACAGTGAACAAGGTGTGGAACGTCTGGCAAATAGTTGATGAAGATGGCTACAAACAGGCCGGACTGAGGCTGAATGGGGACCAGCAGGCTCTTGAATACTTCCTGATGGGCGCTGATGGCAACCTGCAGGCCGTCACCTTCCCTGGCCTGTCTGTGCTCTTCAACACAAAGTGGCACAAAGTGATGATCGGCGTGGAGCGTGAGCGGGTCACTCTGTACGTGGACTGCGAGCCTGTGGATCAGAGACCCATCAAGGCCAAAGGACCCATCAACACAGAAGGAGACACTCTTATTGGCAGGCTGGATGCTGATCCCAACGCCTCCGTAGTGGTAAGTGAGGATGGAGATGGAGGACTGCCGGCTGCATTTAATCATGTTCACTTACGGGCTCTATCAGTGAAATGGTGCTCTCTGTGAACAAACACGTTCAGGTTTATGTGTGTGCTGAGCTCTGCTTTAAATCTAAAGTGCTGCTGTCACAGCAAAGCTGCTCAGCTGGGTTCCAGTTGAAAAAAAAAAAAAGAAAAACTTAATCCCTGCAGAAAATGGCATTGGTGGAACACCAATCTCAACAACCCATAGAGGGAACTGATTCAAAACTACAAAGAGATAACTACGCCATGATGAAGCTGTTCAGTACTCTTTGGCAATGACTACAATTACATGCACACAATCAGAAATGATCAATTTACAAATTTGATACGGAGCAACTTAACAGCATATTCAATTCGATATGCACCTATTATTCAGGTTTTA
The DNA here is from genome assembly GCA_028566105.1 of Hypoplectrus providencianus. Taxonomy (NCBI): domain Eukaryota; kingdom Metazoa; phylum Chordata; class Actinopteri; order Perciformes; family Serranidae; genus Hypoplectrus; species Hypoplectrus providencianus. The sequence goes on along the minus strand of JAOWBC010000539.1, from coordinate 19,188,267 downwards.
GGAATGTTCTTTGGCTGACTGTACATGTGCAGTTAGAATATGCCTCTCAGTCACATTTTTTTCCCATAGTTACTACCGCTTGCCTGTTGAAAACCCTCTATGTGCTTTGTTGTACAGAAACCAAAAGCTGGCAAGACTGGGGTAGCGATGCATGCGCAAAAGAAAAATCCACGTTTTATGTCAGAACGAGAACCACACTTACTTTCAAATACACACAATCAAATGGGTGTTTTTAGTGGATGTCAGCCCCATAAGTATGGGCCAAGGCCATGTTGCAACTTCGAGAATAATGCAGGTCAATGCCCGCAAATTAAATGATTATTACATTTACAAACTTGAACCACACAATTTTTATGAAGTATTAAAACTGACAATCAAACTGAACAGGGCAGCAACCAGCCATTGAATGGGCTGATGATACCTTTTAAAACATACTAATGTAGAATGCAGCATCTCAGCCCTATGTATGACACTGATAACAACTAATACTGGCCATTAATGAGCTGATAACATTTGAAAAAGGTACATTAGGCAAACAAAACAAAGGGGAACCAACTGGTTTTTGGATATATTATAATGTGCTGACCTTTGATAAAGGTTATAAACAACATGTTGCATTATTAGATAAGGCACAGCTGCATGTAAATGGGAATATAACTGGAACATTCCATTATTCAAACCCATATAATCTGTTTCAGAGGATTATTGTTTTGTAGAGTAAGGAGAAAAAGTGGAATATTTTGTGCAAGTTAATAGTGTAAATGTCACATCTGAAAATGTACCAGTAATGTTACCATCTCTTTTCAGTTTGAACTCCAGTGGATGCTGATACACTGTGACCCAAAGAGAGCCCAGAGAGAGAGCTGCAATGAGCTGCCTGCCACCGAGGTACAGTAACAAGGGCTCGGATCTGCTCAGCATCTGCTGTGGTTTGTGGTTTACTCAGGTTGATATGGCTTCCAGCATGTTGAGAGAAAACAAGGGCAGAAATGCTGAGATGGAGTTGCAGAAGTGTAACATACTGCCAAACAGTTTCCAACAGTTAGTACATCTAGAGGTTGCAGTTCATCCAAAACAATTTGCCAGTTGGACAACAGCAGATTGGAGTTGTGGTTCGACAAACATTTCTTGCAGGCAGAGCTGTTCACAAAGGAGCAGGCAGACGTGATCTCATTGGCTGTGTTAAACCTCAACACATGTAGCCAAAACACAAATGCGACCTAGCTAACAGGCAAACAAAGAGGACGTCGGGCCAAATGAAAAGTGTATGATCAGAAACCCAACCTGCACGGTGTGTAGAGTGCAAGATTTTTGTGGTTACCATTTCCTTTAAAGTCAGCACAGAATACAGCATGTGCATTGGCTGTTCTTGCAACATTTAAATAACAAACAAACAAAGTACCACATGAAGCTTAACTATGTGGTTTTGCATAGCTGCATGTCAACTGAAAGGTTATTTTACTGTCTTTGCCCACACACAAATGGGGATACAATACCTTAAAAAATGTTGGCAATGGGTACATATAATGTAGGGTAATAGAACATTATTTAACAGGGTAAGTTATGTTGATCTGCCTGGAATACCTTTCCTCATTTCAGTCCTCACCTGCTGCTACTCGTTTATCAGCTGACTGCAGTGCAACACCTGCCACCTGCTGTTTAAGACCAATAAAAGCGGTTTTCTCCACCCTTGTTGCTGAGGCATACGACAGACCAGCACCAAAACAGGGTGTAATTAAAGAAAGAATATCTATTAAAATAGCTATGATGATAGATCAGCAAGCTGACTAAACATAGTTTACTGACTGGCTCAAATTTAAAGGTGCAATTAGCTTTATTAGCTAACAATGGCCTTCTACCTTAGCATGACTATTTTTATTTGAGCAGAAGGCTTCATAGCATACATCTTCTCGTCTTTTTTTATCAGGTGTCTATTCTTTACCGAGACAAATGGTCCTCATTTGTCAAGTCACCAACTATGTTCAATAGCTGTAAGCTAGCTGGGAATGGCTGCAATGTCTTTTTGAAATCAGAACTTATATTTTCCCCTCGATTCTCTCTTCCTTCACATTTCCCTACATTTACCAGTTAGTTTATAAAGCCCCCAGACAGCTCAAATGTTGTTAACAGATTTTGCACAACCTGGACCAAATTTGCATCATGTACATAACTATGCTGCTGTAATATTGTGTCCTTAAAGAAGAAAGTCTTGCCTCTGTTAAATAATTAGTAGAGGGATAGTGAAATCTCGCACCGAGTATGCTGATAGCAAACAATACCCTTCTCTTTAACCCAAGCATATGGTAGAACCTACAGTGGTCTTAAGGTAGGTAAAAAAACATGTAAAAGTAGATGTAGATATGATGACTCATTCTAAGCTAACAAAAACACAAGATTCAGGTGATTATACACTGGTAAAAAAAAAAATGCATTGCATTTTCTAATCCATTTCTTCCAAGTGATCCCCATAAATCCAATAGAGCTTACATGACTTTCTAATGACTGACTCGGCTGCATTTATATTAGATTTAATGTTCGTAACACATCAGTATCTTTCATGTCAACAAACAAGTGATAATTATGATTTGAGCGAGTGCTATATTCCCAACAGACAGTAATTTTTTGCCTTCACACAACCAGGAGTCTGAGCAGTGAAGCAAACCAGGATGTGCCTTAAGCCTGCAATCTTTCAAAATTTGAACAGAGGTCTCAAGATAAAAAGAGACTACTTCTCCCTTGATTTATAACCTCAGAAAAAAATATTTTTGGAACATTATTGTCCCAATTGCTAGTTTCAAGTATTCTTCAAGACAGTATACTGTGTAAATAGGGGTTCCACTTTGAAGAAAATAGATGATAAAGCAGGGTATG
>JAOWBC010000539.1:19137127-19147464 GCA_028566105.1 Hypoplectrus providencianus | reverse complement strand
TCACCATGACTGCTGCAGAACAACTTTAATTCTGTTTGATTCAGGGGCCAGGGATCGCTATTTGATGATACCAAGTGCCCATTTAAAATAACCTCTTATATTTATATCAACTCACAAATATATATATATATATATATATATATGATTTTACCATTTCATTTTTTGAGCTTTTTAAGATAGTTAGATAAAAAACAAGCCATTACTAATCCAAAGAAAACATTGACCTTTACCAAGATAGGCTCCATCTGTGGGCTCAGCTCTCTATGACAGGGATATGCAACCATGCAGTTGCATTGCGTCAATATATATATATATATATATTGATCTATATGGATGTATCATTGCACCCCTATTGTTAGCTAGCTAATTCTCGTCTCATTTGTGGTCTGATAAACAGAGAGAGAGAGTAAAAGGGGTGCTTGTTTAATTATTACATCATCTTATTTGATCCACTCCTGATGTTATAACAAGATTTTCAGTGATTGTTTGTTACATTCCTGTTTGGATGGAAGAACTTCACTTAAATACACTTTTGGTCTTACATGGTCTTTGTGTTGGACTATGTGTAGTGCTTGGTGCTGGTTATTTGTTGACATAAGAAGACTTTGTTTCTAAGGCATCATTAGCTATTGCTGGGAATCTGTTATTGGTAACCAAAAAAGTAGGGCAAAGTGTCCCTTTTCATCTTGCATTACAATCAATTCACACACTGGTAATATGATGTTATTTATACTATACTACTATAACTGGCTTATAGCTTCAGATTCCACCAGGTTTCTCAGGTACATTAAAATATGCATCAAGGCTATATGCAATAGGTTTAATGATAATAATAATTGCGTCCTACTTGGTAACCATCTTGGCCATTTTTCCCTGGAGGTCCCTGGTGTCCTTTGTCTCCTGGGACTCCTGGGAGACCCGGTGGTCCAGGTGGACCTGCAGGGCAGTCTGAGCAAACGTCCTAAAAGATGGCAGGGACATGTTTGTAACAAAGTGACTGATCTCAGGGTTTAAATGTAAAGTTTTTTTTTTCATGGAAGACAGGAGGAATTGCTGTTTACCTTCAGATTTAGGTCAGAGAGGTCTGCTGCCTTTCCCTGAAAGACACATGGAATGCAAGATTAAGGCTCTCTACTCAGTAATCCTCATGCTGGAAGGTAAGATTCAATTATAGATTTAATTAGAACCAAAACTATGAAAACGAGCCCCAGTGGCATGGATATGCATTGCTACTTCCCCATCCAGCATGACAGGTTGATGAGGTAGCAACTTGTCAATCTTAAGGGGCTACCCTAAAGCATACCCTGCTCAATGGTCTATTTACTGTAATTGGGACCATAATTTACAAAGCGAATATCACGCTGCTTTGAACAAGACTTCAAATTAGGGGTTGAAGCCATAAACTCATTAGGACAATGTTTAGTTCGGTAATAAATCAAGTGAGAAGTAGGGTCGTTTTCCCACTGGAACAAAGGCTGAGTTGGTGGATACAGTCTATATTGATTTGTGTACATGGACAAAGTCTGTGTCTATTAGTGCAGTATTATCATATTTTTTTTACACCGTATCCAGAGGACCTCAGATAATGCTAGTTGATTCTTGCCAGTTTCTGTACTTACAGGCTCTCCTGGTGATCCCTTGTCTCCTGGTCTTCCTGGTAAGCCCTACATTTAAAACAAAGGCAAAAGAAAATTACATTCACCTTAAATTGTGGAATGCAAAGACCCAAAGTGTTCTATTTCAAATACACAAAGAGTTGGAAGTGAAATTTGAACCGTTTGCAATAACAAAGCAATTCAGAAAAACGATACATACACCTCAGGTATTAAGTGAGAAGACAGTTTTGTTAAATGATAAAACATTTTTTAGGAAATAGATCTGCCATAGCTATTGACACATGGATCTTAAAGAATCAAGACTTTTACATCAAGATATCAATTAATTCATGAATTTATGTTGGGGCTCACATTATGTCCTGCTGGGCCCTGAGGACCAGCAACTCCTGGTGGACCCCTTAAACCCTGAAACCCAGAAAAACAGATATTAGAGAAACATCTTTCATTTACATATTAATGTGTACTATGAAGAAGACACTTACTGATGATCCAGGTTCCCCATTTTTTCCTGGAGGCCCCTATGAAAAAAACAAAACAAAAATTGCACGATTTCAAAAGTGAAAATAAATGCAAATGAGGGAGATAATGTGATGCTGGTTGACAGTGATGCTCATACCGGTGGTCCCATTTTGCCCTCTCCTGCAGACCCCTTGTCCCCGGGTGACCCCGGTTCGCCTCGTGGCCCAGTTTGCCCCTAGGAGTAAAAAAAAAAGTTTACTTCACCAGCCTCAGATAATATCCATTCAGCCGTAATATTTGGCTAAAAGTCTCGCTTGGCAAGGAGACAGAGATCAGTCACATTCAGCGTTGCCTGCTGATCCCAGAAATACCACCCAGCCTTTTAATCTGTGATGAAAAAAGAAAATTACAATCTGTAGTTGACATTTTGGTACTCAGAAGAGAAAACACATCGGTGATGAGGGTGAGCAGTTTGACACCATAAATCCAGAAAATGCCCCTGTCCGGCCCTCTCCCCGTCTCTGTCCCCGACATCAAACTCTTCACAGCAGAGAGCCGGTCATAATCAGAGCAATGGTCACAGGGCAGTGGACATAGAAATTGCTTTTGCTGCTTCCAACAAAAAATGAATTGTTTCTCTCATCCATGCCAGAAAAAAAATTCTTTCACATCAACAAAAGAGCACCTGTGCATGATAAAAAAAACACACCTCAGGCAACCTACAAACTCACACGCACACACAAACTTCTTCCAAACTTCTAAAATGACATTACCTTGAGCCCTGGAGGTCCTTGAATTCCCTGTGGTCCTGGCTCCCCCTGTAATATCGCAAATGACATCAATCAAATTTCTTGCCACTCAAACACTGGAATTAAGCCTCTTCTGAATAAATTATTCAGAGCTGACTGTGTTTGAGTGCACAGAAGTGTCAGAGCCTCAGAGCCGCACCTGGCAGCTGTAAAAAAAAAAAAAAAATCACAGCTGCTGTGAGCCAAATCTGCTGCACTCCTGTGTTGCTTTAATGTGATATGTCTTAACAATGTTTTTCCTGTTTGCCCATGCATCGTCAGCAAGACGGCCACATGTCTCTGGGTGAAAAATGATGTTCAACTGCAGTGCAAAATGTGCCGACTCAGGCTTGTTTTCCTGCCATACAGCCGCTCATATTTTGTTGTGGTTCAACATGTAGTACAGGCAGGGGGATGTTTACAAGCAGAACACATGTGGAATACGGTTCACAGGCACATTAATGAGGTTTCTACAGTTCCATTGTAGGAACGATTGAAATACAATAACACTAAACTTGACATTTCCGGAACCAGTGAAGCATGACAGAACTAGCTAGCTTACTATCTAGCTGCCCTCTAGTTAGCTAGTCAGATTGTTAGTTAGATAGCTAATTCCACCATGCTTTTATGCAAGCTAACTATCCAGCTGCGCACTAGTTTGTTATTGAGCTAGTTAGCTAGATAGTTTGGTCCACCAGCATGTGCAAGATAAACTTACTGAAGCATGGTGGAATAAGTGATTTCAAAATTTATATTGCAATGAACTTTAATTTACATGATTATGGCAAAGAAATAATTGCCAAAGTTAAGGGCCTACAAGCTTATCTACAGTTTAGACATTTTACTAAATGTTCACCAAGCATTTCCCAGCCTGAAAGCTATTTAAAGGAATAGTTAAGATTTGTTGAAGTGAAGTTGGATACTTCCATAGACTGTTTATTACCAACAGTCTACTGAATGGTGAAAAGGTAAAATTACTATTTTTGTCAGTGGACTCTGGTGGCTTTGAGGAGGGCATATCCCACCAAGTAAACTCAAACAGGACCATCTGGTAACATGGTAGAGCGGTGAAAATATTTTAAATATAGAGCACAGGCAATCTGATACAGATGTTTTTAGGTGGTCAAAATCTGGCATGTTGCTGCTGCCCTTCCACAACAAACATTGCTTAGCTCTGTGTCAGTTTCTTCAAACTTCCGGCTATTGTAGGTAATACACCGACCCCACTGAGCCTCACTTAAATTAAGCCAAACCATATCTGAATATGAGCGGACAGCTAGATATTAAAGTGGGCATATTATGAAAAACTCACTGTTCCATTGGTTGTGCACATACATTTGGCTCTGTGGAGCGCCTACCAACCCACAAACTGTTAAATAAGACAACTCAGTCAGTTTTATGTATGCTGCCAAGATAAAAATAAAACTCAACACTGGAATCAGGAAGCCACTCAAATTTGGCTCCACTTCCTATCTCACATGCAGGCTCATGATACCCACAGCTTGCCAGTGGTTTGGACATCAATGGCTGTTTTTTATTTTTTTTATTTTATCTATTTATTTTGAGATGACAGTAAATTAATAGTGTTATACAAGTTATATACTGACCACTTTACATTGAATCAAAGTGTTATTTCTTCAGTGTTCTTCCATGAAAAGTTGCAATACAATATTTGCAGAAATGTGAGGGGTTTACTCAGTTTTGTGGCTGACATTTATATACGTACATGTAAATTTCCTTTAATTTGGAAGCCGTTTTCCTTTATATTCCATATTTCCTCACGCTATTACCCATATTTAACATAATCACAAATATGGATAAAGATTATTCCACATATCAAAAATTACTTTGAAATTATTCATACAAAGTGACAGAAAGATTTGTGTCTTACTTTTTCACCCTCCTTCCCCTTGCCTGTTGGTCCAGGAGGTCCAGTTAGACCAGGATCCCCAGGTGGGCCTGAGGGACCTGCTTGTCCTGGTTTACCTACTTCACCCTGAAATAAATAAATAAATAAAGAACTTTATTAACTACTATGCGTCTCTAGTTGTCCTAGGTAAATGAACAGTAATGGCATGGTGGGACCAGAATCAAATGTGAGTGCAGTTACTTGTGTGGAAAAGAAATAACAAAGAGAAAGAGAGAAGAAAGAAAATGAGAGACAGCGGAAAGTGCTCTGAAGCTCCACAGCTACGTGTAGCTGCTGCTGCTGCTGCTGCAGGACTGAAATGAAAACAAAGGCTTCTGCTGAAACAATAATGGAGGACATTCAAGGTCACTCTCTCTTCACTGCAGACTGATTTTCACTCTGTGCTGCCAAACCTGTTCTTAACATAGTCTGAATACTTTCAGAATAACATCCAACCAAATACAGCCATAACTTCAACATAAGAATAGATGACTGACCTTATCTCCTCTCTGTCCAGCTGGACCTGGAGGCCCAATGATCCCTGGTATGCCCTAGTAGACACACAGTTACATCCTAAAGTGATTTGTTATCGCAGGTTCATATTTTACACTACAATCACAGAAACTGACTTCCACATTATATAAATATAAAATGGTTCAGAAAAGACTTACCACGTTTCCTGGTAATCCACGAGGACCTGGAGGTCCAGCTATGCCAGGTGGACCCTGGAGACACACAACGTGTTAAAGTTCGTACAACACAGCCCAATATCTATTATATAATATGCATTACCCTATATCAAGGGGAATGTTGCCATATATGCTGAGGTAATATATTAATATCAAGTCTATACATTGTCTGGATAAATGACGCTATAGTTTTATAACATTCGCAAATATGTTTTTATAGTGTATCTAAAGTAAAATTTGTCTCAGTGTGACAGTATTTTTTTTATGTTAACACATGTACAAGTAAACAATTAAACACGTCTTTTTTTGTGTATACACATATGATATCAGCATATATTGACAGGCTTTTGAATGGATATGTATGCACAAATACATCTAAAATATAAGCATATATATGTCCACATATCAAAGTTGCTTCATGATGACTTGATGATTTTATTGAATTTTGCAGCTCTATTTATAATCAATATATATTTTATATATGTATAGGTTTATACAAACAGTATTACAACATTTCTGTAAGCAAAATAATGTATTCTATCCTGTTCATTTTAAACATACATGTCTTTATATTTACATATGTAATATCAACATATATTGATTGGCTTTGTTATGGATGTTTATGTACATAACTTATATGTGGCCAATAAAACAGGACTTGTACAAATACTCTAAATATATAAAGGACCATATCTAGATGATATAGGTATTTAAATAGGGATCATATACATCATACATTTATATATGTTAATTCTATGCATCAGCAAATATTATATTTCTATATTTGTCTCATTTAGTGTGAGAGGATGCATTAGAGTGTATCAGCCAACTTACAGGGTCTCCAACACGTCCTGTCTCTCCTGTGAGCCCAGTGTCACCTTTTGGACCCTGGAATAAAGAAAAATGGAAAATAAGACACTCAAATCCCTCCACAGAACACTAACAGAAAGAAAGAGCTGATCTTACCGCTAATCCAGGTGGTCCCTTAAAGCCTTGTTCACCAGGCAACCCTCTCTGACCCTGCAGGAAAAAGCACATTGAGTCACTAGGAGATTAATAATGTCAGTCTGAGTCAAGCAAATTTTCACACATTTTTGTCAAAATTATCACGTTGCAGTGATCGCAATGATTATCATTACATAATAATCCTTGCATTAAGAATTATTACAATATTCTGTGACAAGATATTTCCTGAACACCATGGCCTCCATCTCCTTCCTGGACTAAGTCAACCTGATAATACTTTTTTATTATTCATGCTATTCTAGTCCACGTAATATAGCGGACATACATTAAGTGCACTGGATATAAAATCAGGTCTCTTACAGTTTAATTTACCTAACCCAGTTAAAGGAGGCCCCTAAGGTCCAATATTATAGTAGGGCTGCTGTACCATCACCATACTGAGTCTCTGCTGACATCTAGTGGACAAGTCTGCGTATTGCTACAAGTAGTTCTGTTCTATTAAAGGGGAAATAAACTGAACACAAGATCATGAGAAAAACTCACCATCTCTCCTGGATTTCCTTGATCCCCTTTCTCTCCTTTTTCTCCAGGTTTCCCCTAGAGACAAGAACAAACAATCCAATTACATGTTTAAATGAAAATAGGAAGAGGAAGGAAAAAAGGGCAAGACAAGAGAAAAATGGGCCATTCCACTCTTAATCCTTGTGCCTCACGACACAAAAAAGTTTCAAGTTGCAAAAAAAACTTCAAAGAATTGAATTAAACCACATCCACCAAATTAAAATTAGATTTTTTTCTGAAATTTTCTGTTCTACATCTTGCAGTTCTGATAATAACTTCAAAATATTCATTATCTGTTAATAACCTTTAAAATGCAACACTGCTGCTGAAAATTATACATCAAATGTACTTTGATCTATTATCCAATGTCAAATTAAAAATTTTGTAAAATTTAGAGGATAATAACACTCCTTTCTTATACTGGTATATTAAAAAAATATATTGATATTTCTTTAACCAAAATCAGACCTGACCAGGATTACAGCAGTTTATATGCCAGTGTGTTTACATAAAGCCACTGCTGTAATTATTTTACACATTTTAATTTCATATGCGCAGTGACAGATTTAAAACATAAATAAAAAATCCCACTTGTTACCTCAGCATTATCTTTCTAAAACTGCCATAAAATACTAAATGTTAATGTAATTCTTCAGTGAGATGATTTTCTAAATCATAAAGGCCAAACATTTTCTAATTTTCCTAATGTTTACCCTTTTAATGTCCATTTGTTTGTATAATGTCACTGTTTTTTTTTTAATCATTATTATTTTTCACAAATAACAAACATGACAATTAAATGCTATAGGGATTCTTTTTTTTTTCCACATATCACTGGTCTGTGATGAGCAACACAACTCATGTTTATATGTTCCATCAAACACTGCAGCGCTTCATAACAGAGTAGCCATTGCTTCTGTGGAAACCAGTAAAACAGAACAGGTTTGATACATAGGACGAAGAAAAGGGTTTATTATAGTGAAAATGAGTAAAACTACAATTCTGAATACAGGGCTCTGATTGAATACAGGGTGTTGTGCAGTGATAGGTATGGGAATAAGTGAGTACACATTCCAGACCAGATATAGGATCTTATTTTAAGATTAAAAAAATATATATATGCCTGCCAGGATTTGTGCAAATATGCATTAACACAGCCACTATCATCAAAATAAAAGAAAAACAGAAATCTCGGTAGTGATTCAAAAGTCAGGATAGAGTTTGGTTTATATAATAATCTACTCACAGGTTCACCAGGTTCAGGAATAACATTTGCCACCTGTGAAGAAAAATCAGATGGTAGATAAAAAAACAAAACAAGCAGCATAATTTATTCCTGTTCCTCCAACAGTGAATATAATACATGTTACTTACGTTTCCTGGAATGCCAGGTAGTCCCCTCTGTCCCACTTCACCCTGAGGCAGGAGACAATATGTTCACACTGTCTGCATACTAATGACCTTATTACAGCTCATACTGCAGGTGACCATTACTGAGTCAGGGCCAGTCTAACTACTGGAACACGCTGGGATACATGGCAAGGATTCATTTGTTTTTATTTGACATTTCATTTTACCTTGTAGAGCAAATTATAGAGGTTCCATATTTCTTATTTACCTTGTCGCCCTTTTCACCCTTTGGCCCAATTGGTCCATCCTGTCCTCTTTCTCCCTGAAACAGAAGCAAAAATTCTACAGATCACAGACTGTATTTTCAAACTGCAATGCAAGGAAATTTAAACTTTAAATTGGAAGTAAAAAGCAATGTGTCTCAGAGTGGCATATTGGGACACCAAAAGCCCTTAAGGGTGTCCAGGGTTAATTCAAGTGGAGTTTATTTTAATAGAAATCCTCTCAGTTGCATAATAATATATGAGTGACCTTTAGAGGATGTGTCCTAATGCTCATTCATAGATATTAAACAATTCAGTACTAAAGTTTGTGACAGTCATGGGGTTGATAAAAGAACAGTCACGTACGGGGACACCCCTGTCTCCTCTTGCTCCATCACCACCTTGTTGACCAGGTGCTCCCTGTTCTCCCTGTAAAACAACAACAACAACAACAGAAATAAGACATGTGACACAATGTTTCACTATCTTACAAATGATCTCAAGCCAAGTAAACAGCTGTAAACTCACTCTCTCTCCTGAAGGTCCTCTTGGTCCGGGAGGCCCTTCGTCACCCTGGGGAGAGGACACACGCACATCCATTAAAATGTCAGATTTGCATATGGAAAACACACATGTTATCTCCTGTGTGGTGTCCGCCGTGTGTCTGGGTGTGCGATAGAGACACAGTACCTTAGGTCCAGGCTTGCCAGGAAAGCCATCTGTTCCTCGCTCTCCCCTGGGTCCCTGAGGAGATACAAGATTTCCATGTAGATGTCATGCTTAAAAAAAAAAAAAAAAAAAAAACTCTATTTGCCAGAAACCTTTACCAGATACTGTGTATAGAAAAGATAAAGCCACCATATATCAGTTCAGCCAATGCATGAGATGAATCAAATAAATGTTTTTCGTGTTTTTAAATCGGCTGCTCTACTGTTTGCTACTTGATTCATTCATAAATCTCCTCCTTCAGGCGGTGCTTAAGAGGTCTGAGAGCACACTTTCCAGCTAATTCTGCATTAATAATTTCATAGTTTTTTTTTTTTTCTTTTTTTCCACTTTCATGCCAGCATCCACTCTGTATAATTCCCCATGGGAGCAGAACTTCTTACCAACCAACAACACACATGGCATAGTTTGTGGTAGAGTTGACATGGCTAGCATGTTAGCATACATTTTCCCTTTTAGCATCTCCAAAACGTCACTACTTCGTCCTACTGAGAAACATCTATTGCTCTCACCAGTATGTAGAAGTTAGGAGGGTCCTTGGTAGAAATAATATTATGAGATTATAGTTTTGAAAAAGTAGCTTTTTATATTTAAATATGGAGGAGGTCGTCCTCCATGGACTTCCCCATGTTGTGCGGCCATGTTTCTACAGTAGCCAGGAATGGACAAACTAAACACTGAGAGGGGTGTTCAGTTTGTATATGTTTCCAACCTCACCACTAGATGTCACTAACTCCTACACACTGGTCCTTCCATGAGCTGCTACATGCTGCACACAGCTTTGATTTCAGAGTAAACTAGTTGAATTTCAGCTTTTAAAACCAAAACAATAAGCTCCTTAAGGCATAGAGAAAATGTAGTTTTGGGTGATATTTGTATTTGGTTTGATCAAAATAATTCACCCTTTTCAAATTACTGAGGTATTTTGATTGTTTTATATGTACATTTTTTAGGTGCAGCTTTAAAGTGTCACAGTGTGTTTGGTGACTGTGAGCATGAAGAAGAAAAAA
>JAOWBC010000539.1:19041588-19052981 GCA_028566105.1 Hypoplectrus providencianus | reverse complement strand
TCCGGGTACTCCGGTTTCCTCCCACAGTCCAAAAAACCTGCACGTTAGGTGAATTGGCAACTCTAAATTGACCGTAGGTGTGAATGTGTGTGTGAGTGTGTTTGTCTGCTGAGATAGGCACAGCCTCCCCGTGACCCGGGCTTATCTGGATGAAGCGGTTCGGAAGATGAATGAATGAATGAATGTCTGTTTGCAAATAGAGATTGTAAAATCTTCTAGCAATCATGACACTGGTGGGAAAAGTATTTTAAAAATAAAATCCATGTTATTAAATTGTTAAAACACAATTTATCAAAAAACTCGCTTTTTTAATATTTTGTTAATTAAAACTTCATTCCGCAGTCGTATCACTCTTAAGCCATGATTGTGTTCAGGGGTGCCACTAGGCATTTTGGCCCTATGAAAAGAATCTTTCCAGGGCCCCTAATACAACAGCAAAAACGTTTAATCCCATTTTAATGAATCATTTTATTAGGGGCCTTTCTGGGCCCCTCTCATTCATGCACCCCTAGAATCATTGTGCATTTTGCTGATTCCATAGAGGTGCAGAATTACAAAGTTACAGAAGTTAAATATAAAAAAAAACACCCTGAAATGCCCTGGGGTACTTTGAGGACTTGTGTCTCTATCCTCTTCCCTGCTGCCACAGTCGCCCTCTACTTTCCTGCTGTTTTCAACCAACATGCCTCCTTTTGTAACATCTACTTAAGGCACCACCTAAACCTGGACCCCCGACTACAAAGAGGCACTACAGTTCATCAAGCAGCTCACCAGCACCAGTCTCCACTCACACTGACCCACTTGAGCATGGATGAGCCCACTGTGCTGGACTCTTCCTCGCCTGTAGATGGGTGGACTATCCAGGCGCCACCACTCAAATCCTCTAAGAATCTCAGCTGGCCTGTGGGCATAGGTATTTTTATTGTGGAGGCTTCTCTTTTGACACAGATGAGGAGACCTCAACAAATGCTGGCTACAAGCCAAAAACATTGCCATGATGGATGAAATCTGTGGTGTACTGATGACTTTAGAGGAAAGCAGTCAGTGATCCTGCTATCATGTGTTCAGCCTGTTTGTTTCAGATTACCTATGCTTTCCAACTGTTGCTCCATCTATGTACGCTGCTCCCCCAGCCTCAGGGTGGTTGCTGTTTCAAGGCAGATAACTCTCTGGGATGACTGACTGAGCGTTAAGCCAGGCATTAGGCCGAGAGGAGTACAGCAAGGTTTAAAAATGCACGCTCTGCCTAAAGGTGAAGAAGGAGTTAGATACAGTAGCTTTGAGGGTCCCGTTTCCAGGTAAGATGTGAGGCTTATCTTGGCTGCAATGGAGGAACATTTTCACATGCCAGTCAAACTCTCTGACTCAGAACAAGACGAGCAACACTTTTTTTTGTCCAACTCAAGCTTTAGAACGAGCTTGGAAATGAAATTGTAGTTTATGGTAGCTTTGGTCTTATTTGCATAGTTCTGGTCTTCATTCAGGTTGCTTATAGACGGGGCTAAAATACATGTTGCATTGTATAAGCCTGTAATAAACTTAACATTTTTATCAGCTGACAGACAGGTCAGAGGTGCTCAAGGTGCAGCCACTAGACCAATGGTGAGCCTAGCATTTTATTTGGCCCCTGATAGTGGCATGAAATGCATGCATTGTATTATTATAATATTATAAGACAATTTTATACTTTGACTTTTAAAGCCTGTATTTAATATACTACACTGATGTTGTGTCAAATGTATCTGACCTTTGAGTGTTTCGTTTTTGCTCACAAACCATTCAGTTACCTCCTGCCATTCTAACCCCCTCTTTCTCTGTTTTGGCCAGTGCATGTTTAAGGGGGAGATAGCAGGTCAAATATAAACTAGAGTGGTGGGCATCATCTGAAAGCTGTGAACCTAAAGATTAATTTGATTTCATCCCACATGAAGGGAACTGGGCTAACTGAATCTGCAATAGTCTCAGCTTTCCACTGATACCCAATGTATGTATTTTACAGTCTGTTTGGGGACTTCCATATGCAATAGTAAGCTACAGTAATGCGGAAATAGCACATTAAATGCATGAGAAAAAAACAAACATTTTCAGCATAAAGTGTCCATGTATGTAAAGAGAAAACACAGATCATGAAGTCAGAAAATCACCATGCCAAATAACAAAGCAATAAAAAATAGCTTGTATTTGCAGAGATATTTTGGCAACTTCGCAGCATCATATCCTGGCATGGTTTTTACATTACTTTGATTTTTAGTTTCATAAGATAGCAGTATCTCCAAAACATATGTGTGTGAGAGACAATTATAGACCTCTACAGGACAAAGAGACAGCAAAAAAAAAAAAAAAAAGGTGATGTCACGGTGGAAACTTCCACATCTACATAGTTCATGCAGGTAACACAAGCATTTTTATAATCCCTTGTCTTTACATCACCAGGGTTATTTTCTCAGACTGAACAGCTCCCTTAAAAGGAACTGATGATAATCCACAGCTGTCTTCACACACTGGGTAGAACTTATTATCACAAGCAAACTTCTGATGTCAAACAGTTCCTTTAACATGAGGACAGTTGCACGTACTAGAGCCTTTTATATCTCCTTTCCAGCCTAATAACATCTCATATCATTTGTTCTGGGTTTTACTGAGGGCCCACGTGTGCAGTTTACCCTCTGAGCAGTGAAAACAGACCAGCTGGCTCCAGAGAGCGACTCCCACAGAGAGCATCAGCTCCACAGGAACACATTCCCATCGATCTGTGTAGAGACCTCCATCAAGCTCCCAGTAGGACGCTCCAGCAAAGTGAAAATAATCTACTGGCTACAAAGTGCAACTGCGGAGAACGCCTCAAATCATTTTTTCAATAGGCAGCAGTCAGACAGTGCATTAACAATTTACTTTGCTCCGAGTAGAAAGGTGAGTACAAATTTAGCCGGCGTTATAAGGCATTACAGCCGACTGCCGAGCGGCTAGGTGCTGATTTACAGCACAGATTTGATCTCACAGATTGGGGACATAGGAATGAAATCTCAAGTGAACAAAAACACTTCAGCAACACCCCATTAATCATGGACAGATAATGTAAAACCAGCATGGAGGAGATAAAAACATAAGAATCCTCTTTTCTTTTTTTTTAAATTCCATTGAGTCAGTACAAGTACTAAGTAAAACTGAAACAAAAGTATATCATATAATCTAAAATTCCTTATGCAAATACTGGTCTTCACAAAAAAGTCTTTTGAATAAAGCCGTTTAATGCTGCAACGCATTCCTGCAGTTTATATTCCTAGAACACTCTGACTTCATGTTTGGTTAAATAAATTAAAATGATCATGACATTTTAAATTAATTTGGAGAGAAGTAAAGGAGGCAATGTCCACTGAATATTGAGGTAAGTGTTCAGCTTCTACACAAAGATTATCCATGGCTATTTAAAGTGACTGTACACAGAAAAAGGCAATGGTGGGGACAGAGCTAACAGCATAACCTGACAGAAAACCAGCGGGTCATCATCACAATAACCTCTGGCTGAGAGCAGCAGTAGCCTCTGATCAAACTTTGCTGTAGCTTTGTGCATTTGTCTCAAACCTGTTGATGGTAATGTGTCTAATTTGCATTTAGCACTAAGCAGGAAGTAACCAGTGATGAAGAGTCACAGGAGATTTTTATGCATAAATCTCCAACATTTTTGGTTTCATGTGCTACTGAGAAACTTTTCTAGGAATAAATGGGCCCCGCCTCTAAAACAATGCCCACTTCTCTTTAAAGATCCATGTTTCATCCTGCATACTAACATTTGCAAACTAGCTGAGGCTAATATCAGCATGGATCCACAAGATTTATGTCAACATAATTTTGATCTGATGGTGAAAAAAGACTTTTGATATTTTGCAATATTTCATTCTTGATCAAAGTGGAGGACCTCACCTGAACCTGAAATCAGATGATATCCGATTTTAAATGTATCTTATCATAAACAATATGCTGCTCAATTTATTTTTTGTGACTTTTTCTTTAACAGACCTTCCAAAAACTGTATGTTTTCACCAACGACTAATCAAATACCATTCACCTGCAATGTATCGGCCGACAGTTATCTCAAAGCTGTCTGTATGCTTGATGCCACTGGTGGTGTATTTCATTTTGTTTTGTTTGTTTGTTTATTTTGTGATTTTTCGGAGCCAGTCATTGAAGAATAGTTTTATACTTTTCTGCATACATGCCTTGAGCTTGCCTCAAAAATAAGACTGAGGAGGATTTAATGGGAAAAGAACAGATTGCTGCTTGATTTAAGAGAGGTTAGCTGAATTTATGTTTTATTGCCATTCACATGACAATCTGAGTGCTTTCTATAAATTTTTTTTTGCTTAGATACCTGTTATAAATTGAATAAAATCTGTTATAAAAAATAAATTTAAAAAAAAATGTTGGTGACATTTAAAAGAGCTCTCTTTATTCTAAAATGTTCCTTTTCCATTAAAATGCCTTTAAAGGAAACTTGATCCATTCATGTTTGTATGTACACTTGGTATAAAAACTCAATATTATGCATTATGAATGAGCAAATCACCTTGGTTTTATATGTGCTCATTTTATTGACTGCTGCTCAAGAAAAGAAGTCAGGGAATCCTGTGTCCTTGATGTATTTGTGATTTACATAATCCATATTAAGAAATGGGAACCCATATGAAAATGTGTTGAGTAAGATGACTTGTTGACCCCCCTCTCAAATGTGCTTTTTTGATGTCGGATGAGAGCGTGAACACGATCACAGCTGGAGAACCACCAATAGGTTCTATTTGGGGATAACGGTTTGCGTGTCCGAGCAAAGAGGAAAACAGCCCTTGTGTGAGGTGATATCTTACATCCGGCCTTCCACTCAGTCTTTGTCAAGATGCAATGCACATCTGCAATCTGTGTTTAAACTGAGCCATCCTCCCCCTTTACTCATGTTCCCTCACACACACATGAACACACAGCAATCACTGTGGACATGCTTCACATCTGCAGCACGCCACCAAACAATCTCCGTCCAGATTACAGTGTGTATCATCATCCTGCGGAAGAAAAGTGCCGCTTTCAGCAGCCTGAGGCCCCATGTGTAGTATCAGTAAAATCACACTGCATGTCTGCTGTATGTAGATGGGCCCCTTGAAAACATCTCAGCCCCCTGACCTTTATCAGAACCATATCATATGTCCTATATCATCTTTAAACAGTGTATGACTTGCTTTCCTTTGCTGCGAGACCAGTGATAACCAGACATATTGGACCGGAGGTGTTTACCAGTGGTGGATTTAGATTCTCTGAGGAGAAGGGGGGATGAAAAAAAACGAAAACAGAAACAGCCCCACCTGCATCAGCACATACATACTTTTCTAGCATGTGAGGCTGAGTATATGGTCCTATATCATGCAATTTTGGGGCCATAACAGGGGCATTTTATTGTGTTTCTTCACTGAGAGGGCATATGCATCACGTTTTCTTTTTTTTTTTAAGTTATTTTTTTTGGCCTTATTTACAGTGACAGGGACAGAGTGTGAAAGGGGGTGACAGAGGGGGAGACATGCGGTAAAGGACCACGGATCGGATTCGAACCCGGGTCAGCCGCAGGGAGGACTGAGCCTCTGTGGTACGCGCTCTACCAGCTGAGCTACTGGGACGCCCCCACATCACATGTTTTAATTTAAGGGCACCCATTGGTGCAGTTCATCTTCACTAGAGAGGCTCCAAATGACCTATTCTCCATTGGAAGGGCACCAGAGAAGGAGTTTTATCATGTTGTATGTACTATTTTAACAACCATCAGTGTTTTTTTTTCTTCATGGGGTGATTATGAGGACCAGCTGCCCCCTTGCACTCTAACCCACACCCTGCCCCAGCATCCACCAGTGGAACAGTGCTGCTAAATAACCACACAATCAATAATAAAGCACAGTGTTGGTCCTGCTATAGAGGTTAGTGTTGATATGAATACAAATTATACAATGAAAAGCAAATAAATTACAGTCTATCATACATGTGCCAACTCATATTTGTTTTGGACCATTAACTATCCATTTATTATTGTTTTAATTATTTCCTAGTTGCCTTTGTAGGGAACTGTACAGGCATATGATGCCATATATTCAATAAATACATGAATAAAAAGCCAATTGCAACATTTAAAATAAATAAATGTTTAAGGAAAACAGTCTCATTGAAGTATGATTTGTTGTATTTTATAATGGCTTTTTTGAATGGGTTGATTCATAATGCACTCTCTTTTAGTGGACTCGTCCTCCTGGCACAAAAACTAACTATAATGTGTGAATGCAAGTCAAGAAATCTGTAAGTGCCACTTGCTGTGCAGCGTAATGGAAACTGTGACCGGCACAATGGATTTCAACGAAAACACGGCATCTGACTCACCAAGCGCTCTCATTAGAAAGGACGGCTGATGGATGTGTGAGGAGGATGGTGCTAGCCTCTTGTTTAGCACTGCCACGGAGAAGACTCGACTGCTCTACTTTTCAAATAGTTTATTAGTATTATTGTGAACATGACCTCTGGAATATTTATCAGGGATTTCCTTTGATTTCTTTTCTCAGTATGTAGTATGTTATTAAAGCATGAAAAACAGTGATTTATGGATGGTGTTTAGAGTGATTTATTTCTGAGTATTACTATAAAGCTAGAGTTCCCCTTGGCTAATCAGAGTTTTAGCGTTTTAGCTAGCTTGATTTTTGGTTTTTACAATTTCCAAACTCCATTGTCGTCAAACTCATTTACAGCAGCAGCAGCAGGAAGATAAAGTTCTGATAAATTTGACAATTTGTTGGCAAAAGCTGGTGAATATAGTGGAACTTTAGAGAAACTGAACTAACAGACATTATACTCTATAGATGGTGGAGACCAAAACAAAGCTAAAGTTAGAGTGAATATTGACAAATGAGTTCCAGGTTGGGAAAATTTGCGCAACTGGGAATTTCCACTGGGAGAGGAATGTAAGCAACTCCTATATAGCAGTGATTTCACATAAAAGTAGATGTGGCTGGGTGTGTCCCCGCTGGCTTACACTGGTAGAGTGCATAACATTAAGGCTGCGTTCTTGTTGCAGCAGACTTGGGTTAAAATCTGACCCAAGGTCCCTTTGCCGTATCCCGTCCCTTCATATTTTCTCTGTCACTATCCAATAAAGCATGAAAAATCCAGAAAAATAATCTTTAAAAAAAGTAGATATGGCCACTAACTTTAAAAGACACACAGGTGGATGCTTATCTTAAAACACTTCCAGTGGTAATTACCATAAAAACACCATGTGAAGTTGGCACAACTTTGATACTCAATACAATACCAATGATGTATTCTATTGTTTGACTCGATTGGGGATTTCTCCGCTGCTTTGACCATCCTGCTACGCTGATTAAAATGGGAATTGCATCACTATAAATCTTATTCTTGCATTATAATGCCACAAGTGATATATTACATTTGTCTGGTATTGGCCTTTCATTTAAGATGACGTATTGGTCACTTGCACAAATATGGAGGTGCTGAACGCAACAGCCTGTAAAATTTACAATTCATTTTCATTCTCAAAACACATTTCATTTAATTTATGTTTGTATCAAATATGGAGTTCATTAAATAGCAATTATGTTTTTGTCTGCCTTTTAATACGGTCTTAAAGTACCGCTCACCCTGATGAAGCTTCATTAGTCTGGGTTTCAGGAAGGGTTCTGCTAATGTTTTAATGCAGTGTCAGAGGCTTTTTTTTTTTTTTTTTTACCGCAGCACGTCGAAAAGAGAACACTGAGTTCTTAAAGTGTTATGCAGATTCATGGACAAGAACTTTGATACAATCTGAATTATGGTTAAAAAAAAAAAAAAAATCACTGCTCTCAGTATCAATCATACCAGACCCTGCTTTTCTACTGTATATACTCATGTTGATATTTCCACACACGTGGCAGCAATGACTTTCACCTTTAAAGCTGTCTTCAGTCTCCCAGCAACACGAGCCTCAGCACTGTGACAAAAGTACGTACATACACACACACACACACACACACACACGGCTGCATGCTGCCGCTGCCTTTCCTCCCTCTGAGCACAGTCTTGGTGAGAACTCCACATGCTGTCATCACTGAGTGTCACATCAGGTGCAATTACTCTCAGGTATAAATATAGTGAGCTTGCAGGGTCAATCTGGATGGAGCGGAGGGTTACAGCCTCATCATGGCGGCCGGCATGGGCCCCTGAGACGGCTGCTCTGACACGTGCTAACAGTATCACAGCTGGGCTCCACTTTGAGACCTACAGCCATTTTTTTTGTCTGTTTGAGCACTTCATGGAGGCATGATGGTAATGATGATGAGCATCTGATCATGGATTAGCACCAGAAGTTCCCGAAAACTCAACATTTGAGTGTGTTATCAAGGAGGCACAGTCAGGTGAGGCCTGCAGCTGTAGATTAAAAATGCTTAAAATGGACAGATTATAGTGTTTTAAGACATATTTGAGCATAATTTGTTGAGAAATGACAAAACAAACCATATTATGGGATGTCCAAAATTTGACCCGACGAAAGAAAACATAAGCCTATTAAAGGCTTATGTTTTTTTTCCCCGAAAACGGGCGAAAATTTTAAAAATGCCTCAAATTCACAGAGTAGCTTTATTTTAGTCTCCTGATACGCGTCTGTGGGTGGATTTTTGAAATCTGACAGAAAACCCCTTTTTTTTTTACATTTTCAAAAACTGAAAAGTGGCGATATTGGTCAAAAATGAAATTTTTTAAAATGCTTAAAAATGCTTAAAATGGACAGATTATAGTCTTGTAAGACATATTTGAGCATAATTTGTTGAGAAATGACAAAACAAACCATATTATGGGATGTCCAAAATTTGACCCGACAAAAACGGGCGAAAATGTTAAAAATGCCTCAAATTCGCAGAATAGCTTTATTTAAGTCTCCTGATACGTGTCAGTGGGGGGATGTTTGAAATCAGACAGAAACCCCCCTTTTTTTTTTTTTTTTTTTTGATATTTTCAAAATTTGAAAAGTGGCGATTTTGGTCAAAAATGAAAATGTTTAAAATGCTTAAAGATGCTTTTAATCCTCCATGGGTAAGTGTGCAGGCTCTGATCTTCAGTGCAGGCTGGAGCCTCTTTCCTACTGCAGATACTACTAGTGTTATTCTAAATACTACTGCTACCACTTAAACTACTGCTACACCCACTGTACTCCACCTATTCCACTGTTACTGGCACAGGGTTAATACTGAATGTGGCTTCCACCAGTGCTGGAATGTAACCAAGTAAAATTTTTTCAAGTACTTTTCCCATTTCCATTTTTAACATACTTTTACTTTACTTAAGTAAAATTTCAATGTAACTATATACTTTTACTTCACTACATTTTGAGGGAAATATTGTACTTTTTAATCTACGACAATTGGCTGACAAAAAAATCAATTTAAATTGATTAGATGTTTTCTTTTTGTTTTAATTCCCGTAAAAGTTTATTATCTAATTCCATGAGCCCTATCTTTACAAAATTAAAATGCTATTGATGTATGGCTCAATACAAAAGAAATCTCAATCTGAGTGAAACGTGTTATATAAAAAAAAATTGTTAGCCTCAAAGGAAAATAAATGATTACAAAAAAGACAGAAAAGTAACACACAATTAGAACAAAGAGACTTCAACTTTAAAACAACGACATGTAAAATCAGAGCAACTAAAGCCACCCAAAACAACTACAAAACATGAAATTACATTTTAAGTCACAAAGTTACAAAATCAAACATATCAAAACCATAGAAAGGCACAAACAGTTCCAGAAAGATGTTTAAGTACTGCAGAGAAACACAACAACAACAACGAACAACAAAAAAGATGGAAAACTACTACAAACAGATTCAGAATGAGTTTGTAAAGGGAACTCAGCATCTAACTCTACCATCACTATCACTGCAAAGTAAAACAAACAAACAAACAAACAAAAAACACACTGTAATTTTTTATAGTTGACCAAACAACAACTTAGTTCCTGAAGAGTTTAATGCAACAGATTTGAGATCAGCCTTTAAATCTCTTCATCAAATCAACATTTTTGCCATATCATTTTGAAGTATGTTAATAACTTTTCCTTAATATCACATTCTAAAAGATTTATTTTGCTAAAATGAGATCCATTTTTTTGTTCTGTGTATGAAAAAAGCAGATAAGGAGTGTATACAGAAGATATGTGTGGAGCGGCTCTGAGCCGCATTGTTCCATCTCTCCAGGGTATTTGGTCTTTCTCTTGATGTATCCTGCTGTAAATGTACACACCCGGCAGAGAGCGTGCAATCGTGGAGCATCACATATCTTAATAGACATCTTTGTACCATTTTTACTGTCCCACATGACGACACCAAATTTAATTAGTTTCCACAAACAGCTCATAGTTGACACAGTCCAAATTGTTTCCCTTATCTGGGCAGCAGAGTTTCATTTCGCACAAAGTTGCTTTCAGTTCTTCCACTTCCCCCGGTCGAAATAATTATTAGAAAATCTATTGATGGAGTGCGGAAGAATAAATCTAGTTATTATTTCGGAGAGGAAAATATTCCTTTGGGGCATTAACAGGTGAGAGCACGAGGTGATGAATCTCAGGCTGTCAGCTGAACGCTGCATTAGAACACCGTCTTCCAATCATTGAGTGAACTCATCAAATCAAAGCCCCACTGCCTACAGACATGGATGGC
Organism: Hypoplectrus providencianus; assembly: GCA_028566105.1. Classification (NCBI taxonomy): domain Eukaryota; kingdom Metazoa; phylum Chordata; class Actinopteri; order Perciformes; family Serranidae; genus Hypoplectrus; species Hypoplectrus providencianus. The sequence continues at coordinate 19,042,250 of JAOWBC010000539.1, read as the reverse complement.
TGGGTCAAACTGTGCCTGCAATAATTCTTAGCTTTGGATTTAACCTGCTCCGAGTGCCAGATGAAATGGGCCTGACTCACGACGGTCAGGCAAAAATCACAGAAAAAAGATATCAAAGTGACATCGAGACACTTTCCGGTGATTGTTTTAACTTCATGGTCTGCAGCGCCGAGGAAATGCCATCTGTCGCCAAACTACAGTGATATCACAAAGAGTGCTGAACACACTGTGCCAGGGAGAGTATGAGCCGATCACTGAGTGCTGATTCACCTCATCACAGGCCCAGTCTGAGTGTGGAGAAAAACTTCCTTGACTTATAGAAATGGTTACCTCGTTCTTCAGTGAGAGGAAGCTCAGACTTCGTTATGCTGTGATAGCAGGTTCCTGCTGCAGGCAGCGAGCTTCAGATATGAGCCTGGGACTGCTCTTTACTCACATTACTGTCAATAATACCATTACAAGTCCAAAACCAACTGTGGCTCCATTTACATGTGAACTTAAATGTTGCTATTTTTTTGCAAATGACAATTTTCCAAAATTAATACGGATCATCTAAACAGAATTAGGTCTTATTCCCAAAATACTAATAAAAATATCCCAATAAGATGTAGGATATGTTGTTGTTATTGTTTTTATTCATTCATTCATTGTCTGAACCGCTT
>JAOWBC010000539.1:19002292-19014664 GCA_028566105.1 Hypoplectrus providencianus | reverse complement strand
GTGCGTGAATGTGGTTGTCTGTTTGTCTGCCCTGCGATAGGCTGGCCACCTGTCCTGGGTGTACCCCGCCTCTGGCCTCAGCCTGAGATAGGCACAGCCTCCCCACGACCCGGGATTACCTGGATGAAGCGGTTCGGAAAATGAATGAATGAATGAATGAATTTCAATAAATTTAGGTGGAAAATAAAATGTTAGCAAGAGCATCAAAATAAAAAAAGAAAAAGAATTTGAAGACGAATGAAAAGAAAGCAATACACACATTAGACACTGAGTCATAATAACAAAATGTTTTCAAGTGAAAAAGAACATGTTGACTATTTTTACACTTGAATCATCATGTACCTACAGCAAGACTTAAATATTACAATACTGAGCTCAGCGCATTATTGGAGCTCCAATGACCAGATATCTAGAGAGGCCGTACAGAGCTATACTGATCATAGAATGGACCATTACTTAACCAGTTAAGTCCCATTGAGGATGGAGTGAATGTCTGATATGAAAAACCTGACTAACATCCCTGACTGGCAGCATAACAACAGAAAAACAGACAAATATACAAACAAACAAGGTTCCTTGTTGGATTTTGCTAATTAGTTTTTTTTCCATTGCTCACAGGTTCTTTAATTCAAATTCCTTAAGAAGACCGTTCCAAGTGGCTGGAGCAGAAACATGGAGGCTGCATTTCCCATATGTGTCTGTGCATCACGGTCACACAGCAGATAGATGTCATGTGATCTGAGATAATGATTGCCTGATGGTAGTTTGCCCAGAATGGCTATATAAATAAAAATGACTCAATGGAGTCATTTTGGATGGATGGAGATGGCCTGCACACTGTGGAATACAGGGCACAGTGGTGATTTGGTTACAAAGCTAAATGTGTTATAATAAATAAGGCAAAACAAAGGGAGAAAATGTATTAACAAATCCATATTTCTGGCCTTATAACTAGCTTAAATCGAAAATGTCCCTCTAAAAAAAAAGAAAACACTGATAGAATAAAAAAAAGGATGACTGAAGAGGAACTCCAGGTTCACAGAGAGCCAGTGGCAGTTTCTCTTCCTGCAGGGTGAACATTAACAAAGAGCAGTGCTCCGGCCCAGATGACCAGGTCATCGGGGTTTAACAGCTCATCCCGGCCAGCGCCCGCTATCCAGGCAGGGTCATTGATGAATGCTCCGATGGAGCCGAAAGGATGTGCTTTAAAAGGTTAAGGTGTGCCGCAGTAAGTCTAAAAATAACCCGGCAGCCTCTGATATACCCCGCAGCCATCTGCCCCGTTTAATATTATCCCCATAACAACCACTTGTCTTTTCCTTCAACAAACATTTAAAGATTCCATTTGCTTCGACAAAAAGAAGCCAGGGACATGTTTGGATATTGTCGGACTCGCTTGAGGCAACATTTGCACATTTATCAGTTTGGACCTAGAGCCAGTTACAGGTCTACTCATTTTGGTAGAGCCTGAGTGATGTGGGGTTTCCAAGATGGAGGCTTAATGTTTCAGCTGGAATACAAAAAGACAAAACAACCACTGAGGAAATAAAGAGTAAGACACAATTTCAATTTATTACACCTATTTTTTATTTTAGGCAATACCAGTAGATAATAACATGTGGATTATTGTCCTATATGAGAACATATATCAGTCTTGCTCCAGCTAGAACTAATTCTACATCACCCTAAGTGTGTTTAGTGTTTTTGCATTACACACTGTGAAAAGGTTTCCATAAAAGTGCATATCTGACAACATATACGCTGATACTGATTGCTAACAATATATAATTCATAGTCCAAAATCAGACAATTCATCAGTCAACTAATATATCAACCTCACTCTGCTTGCTTGTTTGTGTGTATATTCTGATACCAATACATCCCTGATTGTCAGAAATTGGCTGTTATATCAGCCTTGCTCTCGCTAAAACCCTTCAAGATCACCCTAAAGCTATTGTGTTTTTTGATATGTATTGCGTTAAGAAGTTTCATATTGTTGCATATCAGCAGATGTGTGGCGGGCCCTACTCTGAAGCAACATTTGCAGTCTAACAGGTATTAAGCTGTTGAAGGCAATATAAATCAACCATAAATGCTCTCCCATTGCAGCATCTTTCTAAAAAAAGTCTGAGTCATCGCTGTCCATCTGTGCCCCTCTTTGAAAACCAACACTGGCTGCGTTTAATTATTTCACTGTAAGCAGGACATATTTAAGAAGCTTCACCCCAAACAAGCAGACCTGCTCTGCTGCTATAATTTCAATCGGCGCTGAGCAGCAGCCTGTGGCAGAAAGATTGGAGGGTTATGTCGCGGCAACAGTTTATAAGCTCGGTAGACTAATATTGGCTCATCTCCACGCAGGACACCTAACTGAGCTGAGCTGCTCCCAGCCACAGTGTACACACACAACACACACACACTCATCGCTGCTCCGTGAGCATCATGACCACGGGAGCAGCAGCATTACTCATCCAAACATTCAACATTGCTTTGATTCCCCACTGGTGGCTGCGTGACTTATGTTTACTCAAATAACACTCCTCTCTCCCCTTTCCTCACCTTTCATTCCCTCTCTGCACGTTCCTCTTGAAGAACAGGAGTGTACTCTGCTGGCTCATTGTTTGGATGGTGGCGCCCAAGGTTATCATTGTTTAGCATCCTTATCCTTCACTTCCAGCCACACTCAAGCGGGCTTTTAAAAGCAGGCACAGTGTGGTGAGGATGCAGGGATTAAGATGCTTACACACACTTACTGAGGCATTTAACAAAGCAACTTATTGTTACTCTTCAGACTACGACAAGTGGGAATAAGAGAGCACTATGTGGCGCGCTGACAGGCAATCACAATAGATCTGAAGTGACTCTACAAGGGAGAATAGGAAAATAATGAATGAATACAAATATGGGCTCACGCAATGACCGGTTGTGGGTAAATCTCTCTCATTTTTAATGCCAAGGCTGATTTTTTAATGATCGCCATCGAGGAGGTTTATGAATATTAAGAGGTGTGTCTGAGATGTGCTGCTAGCTGGCAACAGATTTCTTCTCCGAGGTTGTGCTAATAGATGCCAACTTTGCTTTATTTATTGTTCAAAGGTGGATTCTCTCCCACAGGCTTGGTATGAAACATGAAACACATCACAGAACAGCAAATACACAGACAGTAACAAAAAGACATGTAGGTGGCGGCGTCAGTATGCTCCAGAAAAAGTACTTGTTGGATCATCAAACAGTTTCTGAAACCCACTTCACCCCCATACCTCTCCAGCGATGGAATTGTGTCGGTGTAATTTTCTGAAACTGACAGTGCTAAAGCGTGCCCTCTTCGCACAGCAAGCAAAAAGGTGTGTGGAGGTAAAAAAGAACTATGTTTATTACCAAAGATACTAATACTATATAATGTACATACTGTCATAACTACATCCTACATGTTACCTTATGCTGACACATTATGTCATACATACTATGTTGTCCGTGTTATATCATACATACTAAATCATACATACTACGTTGCACATACTGTCATACATGCAGTCATACATATTATGTCCTACATATCATATGTTGTACATGTCACATACTATATACTATACATACTATATCATAAAAACTATGTCATACAAACTAGATCCTACTTATTATTTTGCACATGCTATGTCATACATATTGCATTCTACATATTATAATATGTCATACATATTATGTCTCACATATTCTCTTATGTTGTACCTGTAATGTCATACATACTATGTTGTACATAACAAATCCTAAATACTAGTTCCTACATATTGCTGCACATACTATGTTGCATATGCAATGTTGTACAATTTCTGTCATACATACTATATTGTACATAATAAATCCTACACACTACATCCTACATATTACGCTGCACATGCAATATCGTACTCACAATGTCGTACATACTATGTACATAACACACACAAATATATTGACAATTGACAGCTGCTAAGCTTATGATGACTGAATTGTGCCACATGTTGGTTGTGAAGGAAATTTGATACCTTTGTCATGGGGGACCAATGAGATGGGAGGTAACCTATCAGAGTTCCCAACATGCATTGCAGGAAAGTGTGGATGTAACTCTGATCTACACCACGAGTGAGGGGAACGTGTCAAGGAATGACCTGTGTCCCCAGGCCATGTGTGAGGGGAGGTTAGGGCCACATTGAATCTGTTGAGGTGTCAATGCTGGGTATTGCAACATTACAAGTCATGGGTAATGTATGGGACTTTGTTGTACTGTAAAAGAGCGATTCGGTATTGTGCGGTGTATGGAATACGAATGCGCGAATAAACTTTGCTGGACTAAGTATTGAGTGCTTCTTGTTTGGCCAGCTCACCCACTAACTTAGTGCAATCCACAAAATTGCCAAGACATGGTAAAAACAGCTGTCAACCAATCCAATAGCAGAGATCTCTGGACCAAAGTTATAGACTGACCAAAAAAATGACAAACATCTATAAAAACAATTATGAAAAGATACCAGATTTAAATGTCCAAGAAGACTTGGAGCTAATTTAAATTTAAGTATTCTACCACTTTGGAACTGGGTCAAAAAAGACTCCACCAGAACCCTGTCCTTAACTTCCTCTGCATGTTTCTTGCTTTCTACACAGTCCAATGAAATATCATGCATCTTGCTCAAAGACCATGCATCTTGCACATTATAATATTGGTCCACACTGAGATTTTATCTGCATACGGATAGATGAAATGCTTCCCTATTTTCCTCCTCTAAGAGTGAATAAAGACAGGAAGAAGAAGTGGATGATAAACTGCAGCATGTTGCAGGCACATTGTTCACACTTTGGCACACACAGCCACCTGGACATTACCTCAAGCATTTTGTTTTCACTGAACTGTGAGTGTGGCTGATCAGGAAAAAAATATAACACCGTAGGCTTAGTATCTTTGCTATATAGCAACTTCCCAAAATAGAACAAATCAATAGTGTGGGGGAGCTCGAGTGTGGTGGCTGGGTGCCATTACACTTTAATGGCCCCATACTGAGATGGCAGTCTTGGCTTGGGGCTTCCTGCTGCGCAGTCATATAATTCTTCAATCTGAATCTTTTTCCAAACTAAACCCATATTTTGAATATTCTTTTCAGGGCTTCCAAATGCCTATTATAACTGTGTTATAACCAATGCAGAAGAAAAGTGTCACTGAACTGGTGCAAAAGCCATATGTGAGTTAAAAATCTATCTGTGGAAGGGATTGTTCTATTTACTGAAGAATCAAACTCAAATCTTTGCTTAAACATAATTTGCAGACTAAACTGACCTGGACTCAATGGAAGCTACAGAAAAGTAGATTACTTGGAGTTGAATTTGAATGCTGATTATTTTATACTGCACTTTGTATTTTGCTGCTCCATGTCTTCACTGACCCCATATCAGCCCAGAGACACTTCCATTACAGTGTTGTGACTGTAAGTAAAACTCTCACAAAGTTCTTGACCTTCTGCCAGATCTAACTGAGGCTAAAGCAGATTGTAAAAACTACCCACAACTCTCTGTTCTGAGCCAGCAGATCGCAGCTGTTCACAGCACATCCAAACACAAAGTAAAAACAGAAATGAGACCTGAACAGGTTGTGGAATCCTCTCAGAGGACCACGATGCAGCTTTACATGGTGCCAGTGAAAGAGAGTTACAGGTAACAAATGTAGCTCTGTTGCTACAGGCAATGATGCTGAATCAATGCTCCCTAGAGCACAATGTAATACTTTGTCATATTATTAGTGCACTAGATTTAACACTCCAGTGAAATATGACAAGATAATGCCATGTCATTATATCTGGTCAGAAATGATGCAGATGATGCAAAGAAAATGACTGTCCTTCAATACTCTGCTGCTTCCTATAGGATAAATCAATGTGAATTCCATGAGAAAGTACATACATTCCATTTTAAACACAACATCCATTTAAATGAAATCCCAAAGAGGTCTATAACAAAGTTATGTTTGGGATTATTATTGTGTGTACCCAAGAACGTCACTTTCTATGGTTATAAAAAAGGGTTAAGGTTCAGTGGCATCCTAGATTATTTTCTCTGAACTCCTCTATGAATATGGTCAACTCTAGAGTCTTTGGAGTACTCCAAATTCATGTGGGCTGCTGCATTATGTTGGGGACTAAAAGAAGCCATTTCTTCACTCTTTAAAATTCATTGGTTCTTGTAAGGAATGACTATTTCTAACTCCCAAACTAAGACGGAGTAAGTATGTTTACCAAGCTCTTCATCTTAGCTTATTGTGTTACCATGCTAAAAAATAACTTTTTAGAGGTATTGTCGTTAAAGACATTGTCAGTATTCCGCCTTTAATTATAAAGGCCTGTCAGGCCAGGAGGCCGAGAAACAGCAATGTCTTCTTAACACCAATTATCCAATATCATATTTTCCCTGTATTAATTCTGCAGTAGCACAGTGCTGTAAGTCCACATACGTGAAAAGAGTCTTTGATTAGTTAAAGTTTGTAGTAACAGCAGGACAGCCCAGTGTTAATTATCCAAACTGCTGAGAATGTTAAACAGGTGATTCACATTAAATTTCTCCAAATACACCCACATGATGGGGATTCGGCTCTGGGCTCTTCCCTCTTCAATCGCCTAGTAAGGGAATCCTGGTTAGTTTTTTTTACCCAATCCAATTACTAATATGCAACATCTGTAGCCTCACAGACTTAGAGATTCACTGTTAGCTGAGCTAGACCAGATAAGATTAGTGATGCTTCTTTGGTTTTATGTTCTTTGTGAAGTTCACTGATGTAATGTATCCCCAGTGAGTTTTGGTCAAAGCAGTCCAACTAGGTGACACTATTATGACTCATCCTCTCAGGATCACAAATGTCTGCACAAAAGATCCTGGCAATCCGTCTGATATCTGTTGACATATTTCTGTCTGGAACAAGCCAAATGGTTAAACTGCTCTCTCTGGTGCCAGTTTGACTAAAGAAATGGCAAAAAAAAAAACATGGCAACTCATAGTGGGAAAGGAAAGCATCCCTCTATGTAGCTACTCAATCTCAAGCTAAGCCAGTAGTCTGTGAGTGTTTTTTTACATAACAACCGAGCATTGTGCAGCTTTAATTTTGCAGATTTATTGTTCCGGGAGTACTATCGCTTTTTCAACTCTTATTCCCTCTCTGCATATCTCCTCAGTAAACATCCTTACACATCAGCAGAAATGTGAGCTACGGCTTTTTGCCAATCCTTCTTATCTGCTTCCCTTCCCACACTTTCACCTGTAATCACACAGCAATAAACTGTAGCGATCTCATTTTCATATTTTCCAATAGTAATTTACGGGCACTTGGCCTCAATTAGGCAAACACAACAAAACAAGCTCCTGATTGCTGCTTTCAGGTTGGGATAAATGTCAGAAAACTCACAGATTAATTCTCAGATAATCGAGAACACAATTCATGGATGTGCTCAGCTGCTTGAGGGGTAATAATAACAATACACAAGAGAAAACAGAGGCCAAATAGTAGCTCTCCATGCAATGGAGGTATCTTACATGATAAATCGATACAATAGTTAAGAGCAGCTTCTTTGACCTTCCCAACAATGCATTACCTAATTCCTGCTGAATCTTAAAAAGGGTAAGATAACAAATGCAAAGTTGCAGAGGAGAAGTCATAACTAAAACACTGTTAGTAAGAGACTATGAAATGTCATACTCCCATATTCCCATGCAGGCTTGAGGCACAAACTCATGGAGCGTTTCTGAAGCCACTGGTCCGTGTCTGAGCCCAGTTGGACAGGAGATAAGTGTTCAACAGGCCCGCGTACTGAGCATTTAAAGGCAAATCTCTGTTAATCACATATGGATGGAAAATAATTAGGGCTATCTTCCCCCAGCAGACGTCGATAGCCCGGGTGTTGAAGCAGGAAAAAAACAGCTGCTGCAATTAATCTGATCTGATAATCCAGTGTGTTGATCTGAACACAACCGGAACAGCTATTCTCACAGGCACTGACCACATAACAAGATGGAATGAATTTCAATACGTAAAATGTATATCTTTGGATTTTTCATAAATTACAATACTTTGCAACTGATTACCTTATCTGACCTTTGGAGAGAAAATCTAAATCTATCCAAAGTGAAAAAAAAAGAAAAGAAAAAAGATCTCATTATCCGATTTAAAAGTATTTACTCTGACAGAACCAAGGTGACTGGGAGCAGTCCCACAAACAAAAATGTAATTACAAAGTTGTGCTTTTATTGACTTGGGCCACTGTCACAGTCCATAAAGTCACTCATCTGTGTATTGTCAATAGAGCCACTCCAGAAAGTGTCTGCTGTTAAAGTAATGACTTAGATAATTGATTTGTTGGTTGGAGTTTAGGGACATAGTCATTACTATTCATTAATAGAAACTGAATAAATACCCAAATCCTTTGTTGGATATTTTTCCAACACTCTTACAGGCTTCTATGGGGGAGGGGTATTTGATTTTCCTATAACCAATCAGAAGTATCTGGCTGCATCATTTTAAGATGACATTGGTGCAGGCAAATCCTAATATAGTGATTTCATCAAAGTTTGTGGAGTGGACTTAAGTTAAAACAAAGTACAAAGTCATTAGTCTAACCTTTGGCTCTGATTGTCTTATTGCAAGTCCTTTAGCAGAAATAATAACGTCAATGGTTTATTTTATTTATTTATTTATTTTTTTTACTGAGGAATCACTGTTTAATGCAATGATCAAACCCTTAAAGCAAAACTAATCATGTTTACAGCTTGGTACATATATTGGTTTTGGTTTCTGTTCATGATAATGACATGGGAATGCATTTTAATATAACCCACTTAACCAACCCTTCTTAGCGTCATCCATGCTCCACGTTTTTGCCCATTAACAGATTATCCAGGAGTTAGGAGGAATCGGGCACAATCAAATTGGCAAAAACCAGAGCAACCACACTGAGCTTCACTCAAAAGCCTACAGGTAACATCCCAAAGACGACATCCATCTGTTATAAAGTCTAGATTCAAAGGTGAGGACCCAGAAGGAGGATCCTTCTTTATGTACAGCCTTTAGATTTTTTTTTTTTTTTCAATGGCATATTGAAGTATGATGCATCACCTTTTCCAAACAGAACCACATATCAAACCAGTATGACAAGCAAAGACAAATCATGTGAAATTGTCAAAACTGTACCTATTTGAGTAAATATTTGCTATATGAAAATTTTCGTTTTGGAGGTATTTACATTTAAGAGATAAGTATGAGTCGTACAAAGCCTGTCTTACTTTTAGAAAGAAAGTATAATTCCATAAATGTCTAACTGTTGTTCAAATATATTCCCAGTGCATAAAAAGCCATGCATACCTCAGTCATATAGACTAACGCCACCTAGGATAACCTCTCTTTCATTATGTTAATCTGGTGTCCTCTCCAACACTAATGCCAGAAGCATCTTTCCACTGAGGCCTTTAAGCACTTCTTTTCTGTTCTCTCATTTCGTAACGCACTTCAGAACATCACACTCTCAGACACACAGTAATGTGGTTCAAAGTGATATCTAGGATTACAACTCTGTGCACATCACATCTGATTAAATTTGGATTACATTTTTTTCTTGAATGGCAATTTCTAAAATGTATCATTATAATTAATTGGGTGCTGTCTTGCTCGTTGGTGTAGGAATAGACTGCAGATATTCCTGGGGTGTATGGAGGCCCATTTGGTTTGATTAATATTACGAGTGCTCTGACAAGCAGTCCACAGGGAGCCCTACAACGCGTCATTTGATGGAAGCTAATTAGTTTACATTACATAACTAACTAAACTGACATGATTATTTCTGGGAATGTGTGGAATAACTGGCTAAACTGGACTCAACCCAAACAAATACAATGAGGCACCAGTTGTGGGCATTGTCCACGTAAGAACAATATCAACAATGTGGGGAGGACCACAGTCAAAACCAAACAGAGAAGCACACAACGGACAGAAATACTTCACATTAGAAGTGCGTTGCCTGAGAATGGTTTCAATGGAGCACAAAGCCCGCATCGCAATCAAATATTTGCTCACTGGGATGGTATGGCAATAGTGCAGGGGCTGTGCCGCCCTGTTAAGTATCCACCTATCCCTCCTCTGACATAATCCCCAAGGATGGAAAACCAAACAAGGCTGCTGGACAAAAGCCATCCGTGTCCATTCCACGCCCCACACTGGAACAACAATATCAACAGGTGGAGGTACTTGTTTGAGGAGGACAGATTCAGAGTTTGGTGGAGAGGCAATGGCGGCTGTTTTGACTCATCTCCAGAAAAATCATTAGTCACAAGTCATTAGTAAGCCTCCCCTGAGAGATTTACTGTACTGTGGTCTAAACATGGCTGCTGTCATATGCCGCACTGCACACTTACTCCCATTTCCCTGCCTCATTACTCTGCTTTGCCTCCCTGCCTCTTCTCTTAATATGTTCCAACCCTAATTATGCAAATGAATCCACTTTACCTTCAACATTTAAACTCAACTTTTCATAGATCCCTCCGGGCGCAGCCGTGGAATACCTGTACACGTGCTGAACTTGAAGCCAACTCAAGACGAGCAAGATAAGAAAGTGCTCCTTTTTTTTTTTTTATCTTGCTGACAAAAACATTGATCTTCAATTAATGAGGCAAAAATCCTCCCTGACATGATAAGCTTTCTTGAGACTGATCTTTGAAAAGAGGCATTCCTTGTAACTTTGTAAGCAACATATTTGCAGATGCAGTAAAATGCTAGACACTGGCAATAGGGTTGGGTTGCTGAAAAAGATGTTCAAACCCATTTGATATGAAGCCAAACATGGAACCAGACTGGTATGCTGAATTTTGCCAGGAGGACTTAGACTCTACTGAAAGCCAACCCAAAGTGAGACATATCAATGCTAAAGCACCTCCAGTTGACTTGGTGGGAACTAAGTTGTTTGGTCAACCACCAATAAACAGCAGCAGAAGAACAGAGTGAGGCTCAGCGGATGGAGCCAGAGTCTGCACTGTAGTGACAAAGAGCGGAGCCTGGGGTACTGAGTACGAGTCCAAACACTCGCCTGACCAGTCATGGTGAATTACAGTCCTTAATCATGACCTGACACCCCAGTTTTTCAGGGAAAAAAAACAACTTTGAACAAACATCAGTGTGATAAGAACTACCAAACATGACAGAAACCATGAAAATGTATTTGACCTCTACTTGGGTCATGTGCCATCCACTCACACAGGGTAAAAGATAAATGAAAATGTCAAAACAGGCCATCAGAATTACTTTTCTTTCTGTTGCAAAAATGTGTGTAACTTGGATTTTTTTCGTGTGCTGTTCCTGTACTTTATCATTTGCCATCACAATGCCAGTTCAGCCATGGGCATAAAATTCAACTGGTTTAGGCTTATACACCCTTATACACCCAAACTGAACTAGTACAAGCGCAAAACTGGAAAAATTATGGGCCCTAGATTGCTCTCATCTGGAGGAAAGTTTTTCCTTAAGTGCCACACAACAAACTTCAAGCCGCTGAAGATGAAAGTCTTTACAGTAACAAATTGCTCTTAGAACTGTGATTTGTCTGACAACACGCTGTCTTTAAGAAGGCAGGGAAAGCACCTCTGCTTCCCATTCCGCCTTGTCTTTGTGTTTCAAGCTTGCCATCATGTGGGAGGTTGAAAGCTGTAAAAATTGCTCCTGATGACGCACACGCAGCAGTGACTAGAAGAGGATTTCCCAGGCATGAACCAAAAGGGGTGCTGCTAAAGGGAATGTCATTTTCTTATGTAAAAAACGAGGAGCACAACAAAGCCCTGCCTGCTCACCCACACACAATCTGCTGCTGCACGGTGTTCCTGTTGCTGCTTTTTTGTTTCTTGAGGAGATAATACGACACACAGACACACTGTGGGGTACAGTACTTTAATGTAGCAATTATGTCCAAGGCAAATTACCTCTGAGGTTTGAATCTGGCTTGCGGCTCTACTGAGTGGAGTTTGTGTGTTCTCCCTGTGTTAGTGTGGTATATCGTGGTTGGACTGTGAGAAGAAGCTGAAGGACTCAAAGACATGCATCTGAGGTTAAATTGGTGACTCCAAATTGCCCATAGGATTCAATGAGAGCCTGACTGGTTTTATTTCTCTATTTAGTCTGGTACCTGTCCAAGGTGAACCTCGCCTCTCGCCTAATGACCCGCATCTGGACTTCGAATAAGCATTTGGTTAATTCATATACAGTGAACCCTCGTTTATCTCGGGGGTTAGGTTCCAAAAGGAACCTGCGATAGGTGAAATCCGCGAAGTAGTCAATTATTATACAGTACCGTTTTCAGGCCCAAGCATTTGTTTAAAAAATAT
>JAOWBC010000539.1:18936544-18951104 GCA_028566105.1 Hypoplectrus providencianus | reverse complement strand
TTTTTTTGTCAAGCTGTGTCCTTACAGAAACTTTTAGCATGCTAATATGCCGAGCACTGAGTTTTCAGTACTTTTAGTCAGTGTATCACCTTCTACTGGAGAGGAGGAGAGCTCTCTTAAAATCTGGCTCACAATATAAACCCTGAACACTGAAGGATTTCTAAAGTGACTGCAGTGATGGTGATGCTCCCCCTTTGTCACCGTTTTGATTGAGAGAGCCCTAAAATGACATATTGTATGTTAAATTAAACATGAGAGTGCAGGGCTTTCTTTATAACAGGGTATTACATGGAGAGTAGTTCTTCCACCACTGCATATAAATATATATAAACTTAGGCTGCAAATATTCTTTAAAAAAAAAAAAAAAAAAAAAATCACACTGAGCACACTGTCTCCTCAACAGGATTTGTCAACTGATGATGTACTTGCTACAGCCCGTCTATATGAGTTCAGCTTCAAAAGAAACTTGTTTAAATCAACAAATCGCACTCAAAACATACGTTCCAAATTGGATAAAAATGATCAAACAGTCTGTTTCAGGCTGATTCTCCCAACAGTAAAGGAATGCTATCAGACTTGCTGCTGGGAATATATTTGTATGTCATTTTCTTTCTTCATCCCTGCCTACACGCTGCCAAATTACTTGTAGATAAAACAATGCACATAATGATGGGGGTGTTTACGCCTTCATAAAAAGGGAAAATATAATGGCAACTTCAGTAGCTCAAAGATTGGATTCATCATGCTCACCAACAATCTGACAGGCAGTTCTTAAATCCCAAAATATGTGCCCCGGCAACTGCAAACTGATGAGTTCTGGGCTGATACAAGGCACGCATGATGACTAGGAGCTCTTTTCAACAGCAGCAACTTTTCTACCAACCGAGAAACCTTTATGAAACTCTTGTGTTATCTGCAAACTCAAGGAGGAATCAGGTTGGAATCTTGGTTTGTTTGCAATAGTTTCTGCAAATAAATAGACCCTACCAGATGGCTTAGAGACGCCCAGAGTACTGTGAGTCACTAATTGGTCTGAGAGGAGCCCATAGTCTAGTCTAGTCAATCTGATGTCAATAACGAATAGCACACTGTCATACACATAGGGGGAAATTTGCCTTTGGCTACACAAGTTAAATAAGGTTATAACTGCAACCTTTATCAGCTCATGAGGATAGTGGGATGTAGATATAAAGTTAAAAAAAAAAATCTTAATGTTTTGATAAGAAATGGCATTTATAAGGTATGTACCTGATATAATGGGAGTTTATTGATACAACAAAGTAAACTCCCATCTGGGGCTGTACAAAATGTCTAATTTTCATTTTTAAATGTTCCAATGTCCGTGTTTAAGTGCAATTTAGCTAAAACAGTATACCTGCCCACCTTTCTGATCCAAGTTTCTATCCTGACTTATTGTGAAGTCTTTCCCTTGTCCCAACAACTGCCAACTCATGGTTTAGTTGAAATAAATCCTTAATTTTCTGTGTGAAATGTGAAAAATGCTGGTGTTACATAAAGTTTTTGCTGCTCTCTCTCTTTGCCACAGTTGAAATTTTTGTAAAGGTCATAGCACAAAGCTTTGAACCATTTGTCACAGACCTGTGCCCATAATTATTTTGTCTTCAATCTCCTTCAATACCTGACAGATACCTAAGAGTGCCTCCTTTTGTTAAATAACTAAATATGTCTCAAACAAGGACCTTGCTTTTTAATGGTAACATTTGCCAAATGTTGACATTTCTGAAAATACAATGGAAATGCAACAAGAACAAATTCCTTCAATATATTCCTAAGAGATCATTCTTATACCATAACATTTCTAACCAAATCCTCAGCATAACAGACAGAGCATGGATTTCTCAACAGATTTGTAGGTGAAGGTACCTACCATGTGACCCAATGGGTCCAATTTGTCAAAACATCGGATATCTGCTAACAACCCCAAGACCGCAAGTACTTACCCAGCTTGCATCACTATTGCAACCTATACCTATACATTTTTTTATATGGAAAGGTAGGTGTATTGACAGTCAAGAAGCCAACAGTATATAAAGGAATAGATAAGAGTTGCCTCCCTGTGGAAAGGCAGCATGCTTACAATGATGTCAAAGATTACCTTGTTTGGACCACATAGTTTGCCCGCAGACTAGCACCTATGGGAGCATGTTGTAGCATATTAATGCATCACAATTGCACACCCACACATGCACACACTAAGACATCACTTCATAGTGTCAGAGTGGCAAGTATTCTGCCATACGCTTTCCCATCTGTCAGTGCAGGCGTACAAGTCCCCTGCTGGCCAGAGGGCCTCCAGATGTAGGATCCAGATGTCCTGTATCAGTGATCTGACTGTCAACAGACAACATTCAACGAACACAGTGCAGATTTATTCTGTTGGACCACTTATTGGAGATTATGACTCGTTCATTGGTTCCGTGGACGCTATGGGACTAAATTATGAATGTAAACCCTTACCATCTGCATCTACTGTCTGGTTTTTCTGATATAGCTCTACCGTACATGTAGCCACTGGAAGGATATGATGCTCCAACAGATGCCCAGCTTGCTGTTGATCTGGCAGCCCTGGGCATGCTGGCGCTCCTCCTCCAGCTGTTTGGGGTTGGTGAAACGAGCCGTCTCCTGGTCCGGCTGTGGCAGACTCTCAAAGTCAAACTTGTCAACCTGGATGGCCATCCTGCAACAGGAAATCAAAGAAGCACTTACAGATACAAGTCGCTGCTTATATAATTTCTGACAGGCCCAAAGGAAAATCCACTGGAACATGTTTAAGACTCTGGGTGAATGACATAAGAGTTACGTAAGTGTCATTTGAAACTTTAAAACTCAATGAATAAAGGTTATAATGACTTGATTCAGATTTATGGAGATCCGGTTGCCGATGGCTGATATTTTATTTAAAAAAACAACATTAATTTGTTATGTCTACCATTTCACACAAAACAAAAATAATTTAAATAAAATACATTAAACATAATGCAAACCCTCAAAAATAATATATCCAAAACAAAATAGGAATAACCTATCAACCATAATGCTTACATGGATATATCTGGTATCACTGACTAAAGCTTAGACATATCAATTAAGCCAAGACAATATCAAAATTATATATATATTGAATATTTTGAACATAACTTGTTCTCATTGTTGCTATGTTTGTTGTTGTACAACTGTTTTGTTGAAATTATTTTGAATAACACATACTTTGGACATGTTTACAGATTTAAAGTTGGAAACTGTTATTAAACTATTATAACTGGATTTTGCTATTTTAAAATGTTGATGTGACCATACTTTAATGTTTGCATATCAGAGTTGAACAGTTGCTACCAATCCTATGTTACTACATATATGCAAGCTGGTTTTTGTATTTTATTATCTCCACTATAATAGATCAGTGGTCTATGCTCATCTTCATCTTCAAAATATTTCCAAGCTTACATTTCTGTCTAATGACAACCAATGCTGCCTTCTTTGTGTGGTTTGGCAAGCGTTAAATTATTTATCTAGTCTGAACAAACACCCTCAGGTCCAAGCTCCCCCTCTCTATATTGCAGGTACGTTATTTATTAACAAGAGCCGGCTTGTTCCTTGCCTGAGGTTATGTCAAGTATCACATCCAGGACTGAGGTCTTGTTGTACCAAACCTAAGCTGAGACCACACTGCTTATACATGACCCCAAAGCACACCTCAAAATACCCACGCAGCATTCAGGCCCTCTATTCAAAAACTGAAAATACCAATAGGATATTTGTTTTTCTCTTTCTGCCTGCAGAAATCTCTGTACAGTTCAAAGTCAGTGGGTGCAGATGTCCTGAGGGGAAGGAGAGATACAAGAAGAACAATAAAGTATGAGATGGATAGCCTACATTGTCTTCCACGTTAAACTGGATGAGATGCAGCCCACAACTGCTCTGCCTCAGTAAAAGTCCAGCTAGCATGAAAGTCCCCTTAATAGATTTTTTTTTTTTTTTTTTTTTTTTTTTTTTTTTGCCATTTGGGAGGACGCTATAAGGACCACACAGAAATGTTGTTACACTGACTGCAGACTTATTAACACACATACAACAGTTACATTGACATTCATTAAGGCCTGTTCTAGCCACTTTACAGATGACCATCCAGTATTTAAGGATGCACAATATTTGAGGTCGAACTGAGAAAGTTGATAGGAAAATGTATTATGCTGATAATGAAATTATAACTTGTGGTTAGAGCTAACAGCACAGAGCCAAACCGCTTTTATTGATTTAAGGCACGCAGCATCTACAAACTTTGATAATGTAAAAAAGGTCAAAAGTTTTGTTCTGTTCTTCTGTTATTCATGTTTTTACTCCTGACAGATTATGTCTACACATTTAATTAGAACTTCTAGGCTAAATTTTCTAACAACAAAGGGTGTTGGACACGTTTTTGGGACTTTTGTTCCATTTTTTTTCAAAGAAAATGAATTATTTATTTTTTGTTGTATTGATATTAGTGAGTATTAGGTATGGATTAATATATCATCCATCTCTGCCCATCTTCTTGCCCCAAAGTAAACATGAAGTACATGTCAAGAAATTTAAATGCAAAATTGTGAAAATTTGGTCATTGTAATGACTGAAAAGTTTGTATTTATATCCCTACCAATTCCCTCTCCTTCTAGCTCTGTTTTGATCTCTACCAGCTCCTGGTTAGATGCTTCAAACAAAGATGTTAGTGTAAAGTGGTTCCTATGTTTTTGCAGAAAACAGCTTTGTGCTGCAGCTAAAAAGGTCCGTTAGAGAAGTGAGACTGAACCAAAACTGCAGTTATGGGCTAAAAAACAACAAATAAGCTGTTGTAATGGTTTCATTAACTGTGGATTTGCCATAATGTCAAAGTTGTGTCTCACTCTAGTTTGTCAGCTTGTTCACTGCACTATGTCACTGTCCAATTAGAAGTGTACTTTTTAGAAAGGCTTGATTTAAACCCAGTTAATCAGAATGTATATGGAAGGAGTAACTTATTGTGACAAACTCACTGATAATTACCACCCTACTTTGCAGTTCCCCTGAACACTACACAGCATTTTAAAATCTTTTTAGTTGTTGTTTACACATTCTGCTCAAAGTAACCTCCACTTCCAGCAGCAGCAGCAGCAGCAGCACCTGTTTTAAGCCAAAAAAAACCTGATAAAATCACGGTGTGCTGCTTAGTAAGAGTCTAACATTAGACAGGCAAAGTTAGAACAAAGTCAAACATCTAGCAGTTTCAGTAAAAACTCAAGTATTTTTTCTACGTGTGTGGAATCAAACAGAGCCAAAGAAAAGGAGACTTTCATGAATCTTTGGTCCAGAAACTTGACTGAACTAATGCCGCTGATGCCCCCCCTCTGCTGGAGGTGGTAATATATGAAAGTCTGCAGAAATGTTAAACATGCCCATGTAGGAAAAAGGACAAATCTGCCAAGCTCACATCTTTTTTTGTTCTGGCATTCATTCAGACAGATTTCCAAATTTTTGTGCTTTGTGCTTCCTTGTCTTAGAAATTTTCCCTGCTTCCAGCATGCTTTCACTTCGTTCAAACTCGCAGAGCAAGAGCACAGCACATTATATGCAGAAAGCCCCGCCCACCAGAGGAGGAACAGTCACTGCCACACAACCAAAGGCAAAAAACCAACAACATACCTGTAACAAAAAAAAAAACAAACAAACAAAAAAAAAACAACTTAGGCAAATTAGCTACCAATGTCAACCAGGGAGGACAGGTAACCCGTTAGTAAGCTAATGCTAGCTACACTTGCCATCTTATTCCACTATAATAGAGGTTCCATACAAAGAAAAAACAAAAATGAAACTTAGGCTTCAAAACCAGAAACCAAAAACCAATGTATGACAGGAACTACATCAACTCTTGAACAGAGCTGAACAAATATGAAGCAAGATTAATTTAGTATTGCACCTGGAGTTTTTAAGTAACACATTTTAGTGTACTGTTTTGCTGTAATTTGACGTTTATGATCAGGTCATTTTATGTTTTCCTGCTTGGAAATGGTCCAGCTTGCAGTATTGCTGAATCTAAGATCAAATGTGCCGTTGCCTTTATTGTTCTGGGGTCATTTTTTGTTGCTTTGATTGATTGTAGGTCTATAATGTTTGTCTGCTCTTGCAGCAGTGATGCATAATGTTATTTTAAAAAAATCACCTATATCACATGATGAGTGATACGATTTACTTTAGGTGTTTAACTTAGAGACAGACACAGAGAGAAAGAGATTTTTCCCTCAGAACTGCAAACATTCCTGCTAAGAGAAAAGACTCAATGGGACTTAAAGTAAGCAGCCAACTGGAATCTACCTGGACATCCATCTCCACAGGAGGCCGACTTGTAATAAGACGTTTCTGTAAAGGTTTGGTCTCACTTATAGAGCTGCCTCCTGTTTTAAAGCCCTGGCAAATCACTGCTTTAACAGGCACCACGCTGACCAATGCAAATGATTTCACTGTGAACATATTAAAGAGCGGCAGCCATGTGTGCTTTGCAATTTTCCGTCTGTTTGACAGGCAAAACACAGCGGATCCATGTATTGATCAGGAGGTTTATCTCTGGATTTCAGTTCAAAGGCCACAAGGGCTCCCAGAGGAGCCGTTCTCTGGAACACTGGGAGAAAGAAGGGCAGAGCGCAGTCAGACTAACTAAACCGACCAGCGCCTTGTTGTCTTACGTCCTCATACAATCGAGCGAAACAAATGATGCTTTAACCCCGATCACAGAAAATGAAAACTGTATCAATCTAGCAAATAAAAATGATGATGTGTGGACGGATAGTTTTGTCATTGAGGTCCACAGTTTAACATTTTTTTTCCTTGTGTCACATGGATGTTTTTTGCCATAAATATTGAAATTGCCCCCCAAATTTTCCGGTGGTCCTTTCTGTGGTTTATCCATATGGGTAAGCTTATGGAAAGCTCACACAAATACAGACAAAAAAGAAAAATGGTATGAGCCAAAATGATATCCTGTCCCATAAATTAATAAAAGACAAATGGGTAATCCTATGTATTTAGAATATGTTCCTTATTTTGAGTAATCTAATGGATTAAACTTTAAAAATTACATTATAGGACATTTACACATCTGAAGTGGAATCGATGCTCAACAACCTTCTCAACTCGTATGATTAATGAAATTACAAGAAAAAAATCTCTCGATGATAGACAGAGACACATGTACATCAAAGTGAGGTGGAGGGAAAAAAAGACAATGCAATTAATATTTCGCAGCCTTTACAGCAGAGCAGAACACAAATGAAATAACAATTAAGACATCAAAACAGAGACGACAGGAAGGCTCCTGTTCTTGCTGCACCACAATCAAATAGACCCGCCTTTGAAGATTAGTGGCACGGGGCTCATGTCACTGACTGAAGTCCCATCTTCAAATGGTCACTGCTTTTAATTCAGTCCTCTTCAAAGGCACACATTACACATTAAGTCTAAAAATACCATGTTACAACAATGGAAATGGTTTCTAAATGGGAGGACAGGCCCTGCTGAGGCCTGTGACTGGTTTCCTTTGGACAGGTAATTACTGAGACCAGTGGGCCACATTCAGATTAACACTTCAAATGAGGAGCCACAGGGAAAGGAATGTTTTCTCAGGGACAAAAGCGGACACTTAGCATCACAGCAGTGAAAACAGCATTTCATATTTCCTGTGAATTCCCTATGAATGTAATTGAATTTAATTCTGATTTTTAAATCCTTCATTTGTATTTGCCAAGCAGCAACATCTAAGGGTGAAAACTGCAGTTCCTTGAATGGCCACTTGTGGCTGGTTCCAATAGTGAGTCAATCCCCATAGACCACAATGTTGAAATGCCCAAATGCTTTTGTGGATAGTTTCAACTGCATGTGGGGTAAATTTTTATGCAACTCATTAATTAAAATCAAATAAGGGTTATAAGGGTCACATAATTAAAGATGCAGCTGCTTTGAATAACAGGTGGGTGCTGTTGCAGGTAGCATGTTTTAGCTTGCCTAAACTCAATTTGTGGATTCACTGTTGGTACTAATAACTATATGAAGATTTTAAGAAGTTAAAGCAGCTTATGGTTTGTCATTTTAGTTGGTATTCAACCAACAATTATCATCATTGCCATGTTTTTTTTCTGTAAAATGCATAAAACTCCATGAATGTCAATCATCATTTTTTTTCCTAGGCAGTCAAAGTTGCAAACTTGAAAAGTATCCAATTTATAACAACAACAATTATGGAATGGGAACAAGTAATTACTTGGGATAAAAATTATTCTTTTTCAAGCGACTGGTTAATGAAGTCATTCCAGCACTAGCTTTGTGTCTTCCTCATGAAATTTGTTCATTAGATTGGATAAGCCACTTAAAAAGGACAAGGCCCATGAGACGTGTTAAATGTGACTGTTTTAAATGACACTGTGCCCAGGCTTTAACTGCAAGAAGTGCAAAAGTACTCCTGGTTCTCAAGGTGATAGCAACATGAAGGCAAATATGATTTTTTAAAAATATATATTTCTACCGCAATGAAACTTGATGGAAACTTAGAATTAGAAACAGCTAATAGTATACCAGCAAATCAATATAAAACAAGTCCATGGCACAGTGGTTGTAAGTGTAACAAAGACCACATCCAACCCCCTAAAAGAGTTTTCTACTGAGGCAGGAGAGCATTAACAGGCCAACTCTCCCCCACCACTCCCACCTTTTTCTTTTTCCATTGATTTGATTGTGGAGTCTTTTAAGGATTAGGCCATATCTGGAGACTCATCTAGCCTATTACAAGGCTTTTAATAACAACCTGTGTGCTGAGCTGGGGCCACCGTGGAACATCTTTAGGCCTTACTCCCAGTGCAATTTACCTCCCTGCTTACCCCCCAGCCCCTTGCTGATAACAGCCTGCTTGGCCTTTATTTCCCGGCCGATAAAGGAGGCAAGGGTACATGGGAGATTGGATGGATGGACCGATTCACCCAAATTTCTATCTGCTCTGAAGGGGGAGCGGCGAATCAGTTAGCGTTCAAATAAATCCTGCAAAGAAGCGCACGGATGACAGACACATCTTCGTGTCCATGCATACAGATAGATAAGTCTATTTTCTTGTCAGCATGTCAGTCTGCGGGGGTTTGTACTGGCCAAGTGGCATTTTTGTCAGGTGCAAACAATGTTTTTTTTGTTTTGTTTTCTAGCCTGAATCCATTGGGTATTTTGATGACTCACAATGGTCTTGACTCTATAAGAGTAGCAGCAAAGCAGAGGTGTGGAACAGGGATTTGGGCTTGATCACAACAAATGGAAAGCACATGTCATAAGGCACGGCCATGTGCTAGGATTTTTATGGCTCTGCTTTAAACATTTCAAGCAGATACATAATGACTTCAGTGTCCTAATCAAATAAATCACAATACAGCCCACAACAAGAATACTTATTGCTTTAGTGGTAGGTTTCCCAAAAAATTTACATAAATGTGTTGTTGCAAATGTGTTTTGGGAAGAGGCTAAATTGTGGTCTATAATGTCAGTTGCTGGGTATTTAATGTTCATCACCAATTAGCTATAGTGGAAATATTTGTACATAATGTGTACTTTAATTGCATATCACATGCTATCACATTAAATATATATTATTTTATTTGTTTCATACTATGAATGGAATTTTGGCTGTAATATTGACATCGCTGTGTGGCTGGGAATTGATATGGAAATGCAGCTGATATTAACTAATAAGTACATAAACTAATTGGAAGTCAAATGTGATGCTAAGTAAGCTAATGTGGGTAGCTCTGCGCTACACTACCAGCCTCACTGCAAGCCCAGGGAAATATCAACCATGGACAATAGTTTTGCCGTAGAGCAAAACTATCGTCCATGGTATAGAGCAGAGCGGATTGATTACAGCAACACAGACATTTTCGGCCTCAGTGTGGACCGCTAATTGTCGCGTGCAAAATTTGTACATGGATTTCCTGTATTCTGGCATTTCACTGGTGAGAAATGGCTATAAGCAAGCAATACATTTGGAATGAGCTGCAGTCAATGAGGTCCTTCCCCCCTGGGGCGTCCTGGTTGCTCAATGGTAGAGTGCACACCACTTGTCAAGCGTACCCGGGTTTGAATCGGCACCAGGGTCTCTTTCCTGCACGTTTTCCTCTCTGTATTTTCCTTCTTTAAAATCTTTTCTTTAAAAAAAATATGAGAAAAAAGGATTCTTCGCACCAATTGATTTTGAAAACCCAATGGCTAACGGGAAATTGGGAATTTGTGACTTATGGACATGTTGATACCAGTCAGTGGCTCATGGATGTCCCATTATTCAAAGCTGGAGTAGGTTGCTTCCTGGAAAAAGATATACCAAACAAAAAGGAAAAGAAAAAAAACCCAACTCTGAGACACTCTGCCCACATCAACCTGTATTTCATTGTGTGACTTTTTATCTGTCCATCTTCCTTTTTTTCTGGAAACTTAGTCTAGTTTCATCTCAGATGTCTTCAATCACTAAATGCTGAAAGGTTATTAGGTTTATTTAGGTTTATATTTGACTGTGCTCATTATCACTAAACTGCATCCCACCCAAGCTTTTCCCCACATGATAATCACACACACACATCTACATTGCTGTAATTTACATAAATATAGAATAAATTAAGCTGGAGCTGTCCAGATAACCTTTTAATTTCAGCCCCTGACCCGGGCTAAAGCACTGCTCCCCATTCAACATTCACACTTACCAGAAAGTTTCTTCTTCTTCCATTTCACTTGCTATTGGGTGGGTTCAACAGTGGTTGCCAGTGGTCAACAGTTTTTTAAATTTAGTGTGATTTTTTGGTTCACGCCTCATCTCTTTTCCTCACTTTGTACAGTGCTTTTTAACCTAACCTAATGGGAGGGGTTTGGGGGGCTAGATCTAAACATTTTACAGCATGTTCAATATGTTATAATCTAGCAACTGGATGTTAAAAATGATAGAAACCTGGGCTACAAGAGCAATGGGTTGTCATCACAGTATGTTAGAAGCATTCTCCTATGGAATCATACTGTCCCCCTTATGAAAAATGCTTTTTTTTTTCCTGACATTAATGAAAACCAGAGTGCCTGCAGGAATGTAGTACATTGTGGGGTTGGGGGTCTGTCCTTTGATGGATTTGACCTGAGGAACGTTCCGTTATATAACTTAACCAACCAACCAACCAGAAATTGTTCTTTGTTTGCAGTTGTTTTTTGCACCTACTGTATCTGACTAGTGAGGTCTTCCATCACTTGGATAAAAATGCAAATACAAACAAAAAAGTAGATGGAGACTCAACAGCAAAACCAATGCACAATGTTTTCTGGAGAAAGCTGCATATATATTAAGCATTGGAGTGTATAGCAGAGGGGACTGATGTCCAGAACTGTTTCATGTTTTTTTGCTGCTAAAAAAAACCCCATCTAAAAGCAAACCAGACCCATATCACAGAATATCATCCTGTCCAGCGGGTGTGACTTCTGACACTATATTTCTAATTACCAGCATCCTGCAATAAGCTGTGGCAGTGAAGCTTTTTTTAATGGCAGTAATAACAGCAGCTTAGGATGAGCCGGTCACAGTGAAATGACCCCTTCCTAATTAAATGCCGTGTTGCCTCAGACCAAAAGTACATGATAATCACATTAAAGCAAACAGGGCCGCTTTTCGTCTGACCGCTGCGAAGCCTTGACATTTTTAGTTGTCTTGTTTGGCTCCGACAACGTGCAAAAGGTGTTCACCGGTGTGTGACTGTGAGCACGCTGCGAGCAATGTGAATAGTCGGACTTATTCCCGACACACAACAGCAAAATCGTGTGCAGCCGACGTTTTATCTGAGCCTTTTTGCATGTTTTTTAACAGCCAGTGATTGTGTTATGTCACAGGGGAGAAGCTGAGAGCGAGGAACGCACCGACTCTGTGTGTGTGTGTTTTCAGAAAGAGAGTTATTTTTACCTCACGTGCAAAAGCTTAAGGGCGGAGATCCATAGAGGCCTGTGCAGAGGCAGGCGAGTGCAACAGTCTATTTTTAGACTGCGGCTGACTCCGTGTAACCCTTTGTATGCAGCGGCAGCAGAGACAGCGGCTCTCCAACCATCCATGTCTCGCTCAATATGATGAGCTGCAGTAAAAAGCAATCCTTACTGCCAATTACTGTACGCGGATAGGTATCGAAGAATGCCTCTGTGCAGACAATCTTCTAATGTGCTGGCTGTCATTAAAACTGAGGCTCTGTCGACTATTACTAGGGTTGACAGAGAGGGCTATTTTTGTCTCAGCTGCCGAAACCCTGAAGCTCTTTTTGGGGCATTTTGCCATTGTTAGACAGCACGGTAGTTAGTGGCTGTGCATGGGGAGATAGAGGGGAATGACGTGCAACAAAAGTCCCCAGCTTGGTTGCAACCGGGGACGCTGCAGCTTGTAAATAAGAATACATTACTATACGTGTTAGTGTAAGTGGATAATCCAATGACAGCATGGGGCTGAAGCATAACGTCAAAGTCAATAAAGTTACAGGTGACTGGAGATGGCTGTGAGTCAGATAAATCATGTATATACGCCATATGAATATATGGATATGGTGGAGATGAAGCGTGTTTCCAGAATACCAAAAACACAACTTAACCAAGATCCAAGGCAGCTCAATGGAGTGATTCAAGTGATACAGTGCAGTACAGTACAGTACAGGAGGAGTGGGGAAAAAAAAGATCTGGATGTTCTAGCACCTTAACTAACCCATCTCCAGTCAGCCAACAGGGCTAAAACGCCCCCTAGGGAACACATCATTTCAAGAACATGTGAGAGGAAGAAAAGAAAAAAAGAAAAACTCCCGCAGATGCTGAGAAAAAATGACAGTGGTGTGAAGCTGAATCCCAGGGAGAGAGGTCGAGCAGCAGCAGATGTACATCTCAGCAGTCGTCTCTCATCTCTGTCAGAAAACATTGCTCCTGTGCCCTATCCTCAGCGGATACAAGTGTGTTTTTATTAGATGGGATATTGTTCATGTAATGAGTACACCACTCAGACAGAGTGGAAAGAAGGCTGATTTGATTTGCAGGTTGTGAAACAATCCGATGATAGCAATCACACTCGGCTGGGGCTGTTGGAGATGGGATATGTGACTGCAGATGCATTATGTGCTCTGCTGCCATAAAAAGTAGCACAAGAAGGGGGAAAGGTGGTCACCATGGAAACAAGCTTTGTTTGAAAAGCTCATGCAATGAGGCGTGTCTGCCCTTGTGCGCACCGATCCGGCAGAGCCAAAAGGCGCGGCGGAGACGTGGGGGGGGGAAAGTGCTGCAGTGAGCGCTAACCCCCCACCCCACCGACACGCTTCCACAGTGGGCATTACTGAGGTGGCTCTGCAATGATAACGGTGGACGGCGGTGGGGACGGGTTCCAGCCTTGGGCTGATGCTGTGACGAGATGTAAACCCCCACAACAGCCCGTTCAGATTCCCTGGAGACACGGCGACACAGCTGTGGTGTTGATTGGGATCATGAAGGTCTAAGAGCAGCCTGCTGCTGCTGAAGGAACGGCCAAGGGACGACTTTAAAGAGCGACCATACTGCAGAATTATATGTTTACTATGGTGAAATGCTGAGCCCGGAAATAACCACTTACAACAGCAAACACATCTGCTAATGGCGATTTTAACTTAAATTGTTTGTTTTAGGATGAAAGGGACAGTTCACCCAAATTATTAGAAAAATCCAACCATGCAGATTTGTGCATGTTTTGGCTTTGGATAGCTGATGCAACTAGTATCTCTGTTGACCATTTGCAACAAACTGCAAACTGACAGTGCCATCACGATGGCCGATAGCCATCTTAGGCAAAACATGGTGATGTAAAAGCTCTGCCCACCATCCACACCTACACATGTTTGCAGTGGCATTTATTCAGTTCTGGAATTAAAATCTAATGTATTGCATGTTGCAAAGGCTTATTTCTCAAGTGCAATCAACTCGTTGTAAACTATATCTGTCACATTAATGATTCTAAAAAGGAAGAGAATTTGTTCAAATTCATTCACACAACAACGCAGCCTATGTAACTTTTTTTCATATGATTTGAGTAAGCTGTGTTGATAATATCATCGTCCATTGCGACGCAAATTTGGAAGACCCTGCCCAACCCTATATAGATTCCCTAATGCTTTACATGATAACCGCAACCTTGTGTTGCATCTCCATAAATTATCTGCACAAATTATGTACTGGTGGCCCCCCCCAAAAAACTAGAAGGTTTATGGAACTTTATGCGTGCTGCTAATAGCAACATCTCTTTAGAGAAATGACATCCCTGTTTAGCTGATAATGTCCGAACCTTACTTTGGAACTCCGGTATAGAAAGAGCAGAATTTCCAACTTAAGAAATACCACTGGCACCTTATTCTGTGATTAAAGCAAATTAACAGAAGCACCATCTCTGGTAATGGGATGTTAGCATGGTGTATTGCATTGTATGTCCTTTTCTGTTAATTATACTTTTGGTTGATATTATTTACTTGTAATGCTAAGTTATTTAATC
>JAOWBC010000539.1:18888707-18900340 GCA_028566105.1 Hypoplectrus providencianus | reverse complement strand
GTGTGTGTGTGTGTGTGTGTGTGTGTGTGTGTGTGTGTGTGTGTGTGTGTGTGTGTGTGTGTGTGTGTGGCAGCATGTCTTGTCTGCAGGCCAGGTTCTTTCTCACTGCACACAGCCACAGACACACTCCTCATTGTGGAGAAAACGCTTACATCGGCTGTTCCGAAGTGTGATCTAATCTTCTCGACATATATACAGTGTTTACCGGCAATCTAAAAACAAATAAAACCTTGTTCAAATGTAACACAATAACTTTTTGTATTTGTATCTGACACAACAGCTAACAAAAAAGATCCAAAGATGGCTTTGATTTACCCATGTGGACCAAATATCAAAGCAAATCTATGCTTGAGATTTAAAATAAGGGAGCAGCTAAAATCAGCAGTAGGGCTGGGCAATGCAGCCATATTATATCCATATCCTGATATGGGATGAAATATCATCATAGATTATTCTTTATTCTAATATGGCATAGCTGTTGTCTTATTCTGCTTTTATAGACTACATTATAATAAAGCTATTTCATTACTTAAACAGGACTTAGCAGTCCAGCTGATGTATTATTTGCCTTTCCACTCTTAGTCATTACATCCACATTGATTGATGATTCATTATCAAAAATGTTATTGTCCACAAATTTAATGAAAGCATCGGTGGTTAACCCTACAATAATGTGGCTAAATGGACGGTATTTCGTAAAAAAAAAAAAAAAAAACAACTATTCAGAGTTTTCATACTAACAATGGATCAAATGACTGCTTTAAATCTCTGACGACATTTCAAATTAATATGATATTACCTCTAAAATTAACCAATCTTGAACAGTGTCATCATTGCAAATTAGTAATTCATATAATTCTTTCTCCCCCCCTATTTGTTTGAGCATGTGGCTAGAAAGCACATTTCCCCTTCAGATCATTGGCATGATATTAAAAAGTCTACTTTTTACAAAAGTGGAAATTGCCAAAAGTAAGGATTCTCCAAATACAATTACCGAAAAAGCTGAAGATCTTTGCCATTTTCCTCATTTTCCTGGGATCCACTCAGACCAACTGAAAGAGCTCTGAATGCGTCTGAAACCCTTTTGAGAGCCACTGTCAAGGATATTACTGCAGTGTCCACTCAGTAATACCTCACCAATGACCACCTGAAATGGGACCATTTCATTTCATATTTGGCTGGGTTAAGAGGTGAACATATATAGAAAATTGTGCGCTCCAAAACCGCTGATGCTGGCAGGGGGAAGCTCAGTAACAGCCTCCTCTCTCTCAGACTGTTTGCTCTCCAGCCTCACAGGAACGCACACTTCTACATTCGGACAGCAATCTCTGTATTGCAATAACATGGCATTATGAAGCGGGGAGTGAAAATGCACTGGATGCAGCTTGATGTTTGGCGTCTTGTAGATAATCGCCCGGTGTGTCTGAGGGCGCCTGTCGATTCCAGTATCATAGCTTCACTTGAAATGCCCTCCATGACGTGTGTCCAGTGAAGATAGGTTTACAGGAAGGCTAAGAGTAGAACTGCACACTGGCCAGCATAACAGTGACTCTTGGGCAATCAGAAAGGTGGAATTACTGATTCCCTTCTTTTCTCTTCCTCCTAGCCTGTCACTGATGTCACCACTCATAGAAATCCCCAGTGCATCCTGCTGCCGTTTCAGTTTACGTGCACGGACACTTCCATGGGAGCCATCACGTCAGAACTTGCACAGCGCTCTTTGGAGACACGATCAAACCTTCGCTGAGCTTAAAGACGAGATGTGCTCCCACAGAGGACAGGTGGGTGGAATGAGACATAAAGCCGTGGTGATGAGGTGAGAGAAGCGATTGACAGTGTCAAAGAAACCGAGTTGTGGAAGTGCCCTCGCTCTCCTCCGGGATGAGTCATTGAGAAATGTGTAAATAATCGGCAAAACCAACACGTCTGAGCGGCCAGACCTCCTTCACCTGTCATGGATCCATCCCACCCTGACAGCATACACATTTTTCAAGCCCACAGGCGTTCAGAATTTGGGGGGAGGGCTGAAAAAAACGGGTGTGGAGATTGAGCGATGAAAGGTCAGTGGGATAAACATGTTGACTCCTCCTGTGCTGATTACAGATCAGTCATGATTGATTGCACTTACTGATAGTACTGCAAGTTCAAGTGTGCATGCCAAGGCATAGTGCAGAGATACAGATCACACATACATGGATAGAGAGTAATGTTCAAACTAAGGATAAATGATTTTACATGGTCCCATTTGATTGGCCCATGTAAGATTTGAATATGCAGGGATCACCCTGATTTACTGCCGGCCAGTTTGGCCAGAAGGTTTTCAATTTCCTGTGCATCTGTTGATCCATCCTCCAGGACAAAATCAGTCACTGGTAGCTAATATACATTCTCTCTCATTCTGTCATTCTGAGCAATCATGATGAGCACAACGCCAATAGTATGCAGATACCAAACACAGTCTAACATATGCAGAGACACAGCTGAATACGGCAGCGAGAAGAGAAGGGCTAGAAAAGTTCACAGCGATGGTTTCAAGCAATATATCAGCACTTCCTGTTGCAAATTGAATCAGGAAGACCGGCTTGTTAGTAGACTGTCTGAGGATGAAGGCGCTTTTGCCATAAATGTGGGTCGACCAATACAGACAGGTGAGATAATGAAGAAATATGGATGAAAAGCATTGCAGGCGCTGACTAATCAGCCTTCCAGGAACAACCAGCCAAGAGACAAGAGCGCTGATATTGGACGATTGTGTAAAAACACAGATTGTGTTCAGTGACAACATTTTTAACATCCAATCTGTGTGAGACAGCTGCTGTGGGTGAGATTAAGTAATGGTCATGGTTAATAAAAAGATGAGTATTAATTGCATGCTAGGGTTGGGAGGAAAATCTCGGTCTCCTGCATTAGTGTCTCAAATGCAGCACACCTTCTGTCCTTTACCTGTCAGTCCTGGGATTCAAATGGGCAGCCTGAATCCTAACCTCTTGGCCGCAAACTAGCCAGTTATTCGACACCAGGATAAACAACCATCAGAGTCTGAGTTATAGTCTGGTTTGTGTTCACACAGGCTTTTACAAACAAGGGATTCATTTAAAATGACAGGTAAGTCATGTATTACTGGTGAAACTAAATGAGGAATAAAACATTCTGTTGCCCGAGAACACATCTTTCATGTTAATCTTCTCTGGTATCACAACAATCACTCACCAAGAAATAACTAAATATGACAACTAATAGTCAAGACTGCATCACTACAACACTGCTTGGAATTCTACTTGGAAGTGGATAATAATCCTCCCTTTCAGGTGGGCCTAGTCTGCACCCGAACGCTTCACACTGCTTCCTTTATTGGGATGGAAGGGAAATCCTGAGGGGACAGGACAGACTAATATTACAATACCTGTTATTCCAAGGATTACTATCCTGTCAAATATTAATTGTAATTCTGATGGCTTACATTTTCAAGTCTAGCCTGTATTTACAACCGTACCAATCATTGAAACCTGTATAAAAAAGTATAACTGCTGTCAAAAGCTGTATCTGTTTCTAATTTTCCTCCTCATATTTTTTGTTTACTTCTATTTAAAAAAAAAAAAACATCTAACAAATTACTTGGATTTACTTGGTATAATTTTGAACTCCTTTTACGTCAACATGCGTCAAGTGGTTGCTGGGTGCAATGGGTTTGAGTCAAACTTCAGAAAACAACACAGCCCATAACAGTGATGAGTCATGCTGCTGGAAACCCAGAATACATCTACTACAGTATACAGGCAAAACAGTGCACAGGCTCTGTTTGAGCACACGAAATGAAATGAATCACCCAGATGTGTACTGTATGCCTGACAGCACATCTACAAAAGGAGCTCACATCCTCGCAACCTTTTTATAAGTAGACTTCTTGCAGGACAAGGGTCCTTGAGTAATTGGCTTTACTTACCCATGGTTCCAACATCATATATTCTGCTGTGAAAGTCAGATCTGCCAGTCAAACGTTGCCTCTAATAAGCCTAACCACTGATTATAATGCCCAGCCTGCCTTAAACATTGGCTGGTTCTTTTTTTTTCCCTTACAGCAAAGGTATTGGATATCTAACAAGTTATGTAATAAACCCAAAGGGAAAGGAATTGTGTTTGATACCTACAGTGTTGCTGTCCAGAATTAGGAGGATTTGCAGCCACTATAGCATGGATGTTAAATAATACTTTATCTCTTACAAACAGTGAGAAGAATTTGCTCTTCAGAACGGTCAGAATCTATAATATCTTTCAAAAGGTTCCAAAAACTGTTCTGTCACAAGTCGTCACTATCACTTTTTTGACCATGATATCCAACATTCTATTCTTTACAACATTAGGCATCACCCTGTCAAACTTTTGTAAAGGAAGTCAGGGAAAGTTTACTTTGTTTGGTAGCACATCTGAACATTAGACATTGTTTCCTCCTGATGATTCACAGAGAAGGGAAAGTTGTTTTTTAAAGGAGAGACAATGCAGTCACCTCACTTCCAGGTGGTGTGGCTGTTGTGCTACAGATGACCCTCAGCAGGTAGACGCTGTCATCCCGCCCATTAATACCCCTCCGACATCCACAAGTCCTCAAAAAAAAAAAAAACCTCCTCCCCTGCTGATCAGCTCAAAAGCAGCATTCTCATTCCGCCTGTCTTCATCCTGCCTTTTTTTCCCTTCCCTTTCACACTATCTATTTTTCCCCTTTGCACAGTTTCACACAAAAAACAGTTCTCTCAATTCCATGCTTATGTTGGTGCTCTGAGTCCTGATTCAAAGAGCAGAGTGCATCTGCAGCCAAGTTAGATGCCAGTGAAATAAACTCAGTGTTCTTGCTAAAGCAAAAGCAATAGTTTGGTAGTAAATAACAGTATAGTTTTACCTCAACTTCTGCAATGAATTGCACACACTCTACAGTGTACAAAGATCCCGTACAAAGGGTTAAATTTTCCAACTTGGGATATTCATTAACAGTAGAAAAGTTAAAGTAAGTCTGCACCATTGTGAAACTGCAGTTCCCTAAACTTTGCTACAAGCCAGGAAACAAAAGAGATTCTTGCGTTTTGATCAACGACCGAGCAAAACAATAGGGAAAGTGTGTGTGCACTACACACCAGCTACTGTTCATTCACCTTAACATGGCTGTACTCGGCCTTTCCGGAGTCACTGCTGACTGTCTTGGTCTCGGGCCTGGGTTTGAGGACTTGGCGCAGCGGGCTGGAGATTGGCAGTCCTGTCACACTGATCCCATCTGAAAAGACATCATGGCATCACACAGTCAGCAACAAGAGCGTTGAGACAACGCTGTCATTAGATAGTGACTAGCAGAGCATCGCACAGTCTCACATAGTTAGTCATCAACAGCTGAACAGGAGCTATTTCATGATAAATTGTTTCAATTACTTTTATAATGCACTCTCCTTCCCTCATCTATCACTTATTAGTTAGTTATTTCCTACATTTCCCAGAGGGGCCATGTTCCTCACAATTGCTTGATGATCCCCAGGAAACACGTCTGAATTCAATGCTTTTGATCAAACGTAGAAGTACATTGTGTATGTTGTTTACAACTGTTATTAATTATATTAGTAGAGAACGATCTATTGATCTTTGGTGGTGTTTTTGCAGCCTTTCTTATACCCAGAACACAAGAGCAATGGATTAAATAGTGTTTATCTGTTGATTGAATTCTGCAAATGGTAGCATGTCAGATTAAATAACTTCAGTATCCATTGTTCCTCATATTCAAATCCTTTTCTGATAAAGGTTTAGAATACCCCAAAAAACACAAAATCATACTGGGGAAACCTGAAACCTGAGTTCACAATGTTAAACTATGTGGGACCATATTAGAGCAAAACAGGTTGACCTTTAGGGCTAACCATTGGGTTAAAAAGTGGCACCAAAGCATCCTAACCCTAACCCTGAAAAATGAGTGGCCTGCTTTTGTTTACAGCCCAGTTCAACTTCATTTAGGAGATAAAGAAAACAGAATGCTAAAATTTGCTAATCCTTTTTGATATCTATTCACTTGAAGACTCTGCAAAGACAACATATTTAATTTTCAAACTGAAATTTGGATTTTGATAAAAAATAGAGAATATATCCTTTCAGGGAATCAGGGCTGTAAACCTGTGTAAAATATTTTTTTTCATGACTTTAACACTGTTATTACTGTAAACCTAATTTTGTGACATGCAAGGCAACAGCGTAGCAACAATCTCTAAAGGGGGGTGGAGCTTAGCAAACAGTTGATTGCACATTTATTAAGTAACTAGCACAATCTAGCCCTGCGGTTAATCATGCCTTTGTAAATGTTGTAATGTTCAGAGGATTGTTAATTCACATTTCATTTCAGAGGCTGTAGACTGGTTAAATGTCAATGCATTACACTGAGTGTTTCTCATATTTTCTCTACTCTCATATGTGTGTGTGTGTGTGTGTGTGTGTGTTTATAGCAACATAATCAGACTTGAAAAATAATACAATGCACCAATTTTATGAATGCACTCTATCTTAATCTATTATGGTCTCTTGGTCTATTAAATTAAAAATGATCGGACTTGTCTTGTATACATGGTAAAGTATATTCCAATAAAGTTCCGTTTTCAATACTTAGAGTCATAGTTCAGGGGGTTCATAGTGCTACTACAAACATGCAAAGAATAAATTCATCATATTATATTTGTGACCTTGACAGAAGCAGTGTGGACACAGTAGCAGCTGCACTATCAGCAGCTGCATAAGGCACAACCACAGGGGCTGCTGCTTTCAACCCACTCAGACAATACTCAAAAATGACGCCCAGAGCCCACTCTCTGACGTCAAAGGAATCATATCACTCTCTGACGTCAGTGGAATGCAAAGCCCTGCAATTTCCCCTAAAAGAAGGGAAATTACTGGCCTTTGCAGCAGCTCCGGCAATTGGATTCATGTCAGACAGACGGATATATTCCCAGGCTATCAAACTATAACAACCATGTGCAAGACTGGTCAAACAGAACAAACTGCAAGAGTGTTTCTGATTAAAAAAGAAAATGTCAGAGCAACAGAGCGGTGTGTACGGAGGGAATCTGTTATTGTACTGATGGAATTAATGCTGTGAAAATGTGGATTATGCTAAATGTGCCATGACAACAGGTAAACACGGAGGACGTGTTGAGTTTGTATTAACAGCAAACAGCGGGAACAGCAAATTAGTAAAGCAAACAGGAACAGATCATAAAACTGGGAGGCTTCTTCGGGAACATAATAAAACATATGAGGGGAAATTATATTTGAAGTTTGTCTAAAAAATAACAATAACACTGCAGAGGAGCAGAGGCTTTAGTCATTCTCCTATATTAAATTTAGTGATGCATGAAAACTTTCAGCTACTATAATTATCCGATATTGGAAAAAGTGATGTCATATCAATATGTCTGAAACTGAAATATTTGCAGACGACAAGAGCCAACTATAATAAACCAAGATTGCTAAAATAAGGTTCTTCCATGAGGAGATTGTGGGCAAATCAGGATTACTGTTAGTATGGGTTAAAATTCTTAAATTTGTCTCATATTGTTCACATAGCATGCAGGTTTTGATATTTACATTGATACATTATTAACCTGCTTTTTTTTTCAGCCCAACCAAACTGCCACTCTACTGAGGGTGTTTCCTGTTGTGCTATGCACCTGCAGATCTGCACCGTGTACCTAAACCAGCTTTTGTAGACATGACTCACAGAAAGATCTAGAGCCACCGTGTGTAATTAGATTTCACCACGTTTCACTCGGCTCTCGCCTGGGACAGCCCAAAACGGCGCAGCGTTTAGGCGCCTTAGCTGTGTGAAACTTGTCCACAGTGATTGCTGTCGCTGCTCTGGTGAAAACAATCTCCTCTTGTTATTGCCTCATTCTCTATATCCTGCTGCTAAACGAATTAGATATGCATCTAGACATAGACTCGGAGTGGCAGAAAGGGAAGGAACCAAAAATACAGTCAACGCTTTTAGATTTTATGAACTGCATCCTTCATTATCGTACGCCGCCTGTTTCAGGAGATACACATGACTCGTCGTGTCCCGTGGCACAGACACTGTGTGAGTAATGGGCGCCGTGATTAACGATGGCATTGCTCACAATCATCCCCTCCTTTGTCCCCTCCTTCCAATCAGTATCTGTCTAGTTCTCTGTCTAACCATCTCAGGAGAATAGAGTGAACTTAGTGTTTCTATCAGTCGCCACCTTGTTGCATGAGTTTAGGGAAAACAGGAATGACTTGGAGTGGCTGGAATATCTGACTACAATAAAACTTTATAAGCACAGATCAAATGGTTCATATGGAACCAGTTGGATTCACATTTACAAGCCCTTTTTTCCTGGAAGATAAGTTGATATAGAAACAATGACTTGTTAAAATGTAAACATTAAAAGCCATGTTCAATTTCCTGTTCATCCTGTTCCTGTTCAGGTAATCATGAAAATGGAAATTGCATATAAAAAACCACTTGACTGTGGCCTAATTTAAAATCTACAGTGCTATCTCACTATAGATGTTTCATAAAATGTTTCATAACTCTGAGTAAAAGCGCTTTGACACATAGTGCAGCTCTGTGTTATTTCTGGACGTAAAATGCACCATTACTCCGATTCAAACTATGACAAAACAAGATATTACTGCACAAACTTACAGTGTCTCTTTCTAAACTATTCCGATCTGACACGCAACGCTGAGACTGTAAGAGCATCATTACGCTTCTATCGGCCTTACAGAGGGAGGGAGAGCAACGGGTCTACGTGATGAGCAGAAATCTGTTAGGTAATATACAGAGATCTGAACAAATGATTACCATCATTACAGAAAGCCATTTCAGTCTGTCTGGACGCTCCATTAAAGTAATCTACGAACAGCTGCTTTGTTTTAACAGCAGTAACAAATGTCTGGCATGCAGAGATTCATATGGTGTTTCACTTGAGCCGACAATATAACAGCTATCAGTATTCTGCAACAGGCCTTTTTGTTTTACAGCTACGGACGTGCTGTTACCTTTAGCTTCAGCACAACAACACACAGGCCACGAACTGGTGCACGTCGTCTGAGGGCTTTTTGTGATAAGTATTGACTGTTGTGCTGTTTGTGAGCTGTCCTGCTGAGAGATCACCTGTCAAACGCTGCGTCCGGTGCTGTCGTCTTTTCTCTTTCATTTTCTGTTAATTAGGTTTACTTAGGTTTCTCTACTTATCTTTGTCTGTTCAGCCTTGGTGACCATCATTGCTCATGATGACTTCTCCATTATCCCTCTTTTCATGTCCAACAATATGGGACTTCTATGCTAAATCTGCTAATTTTGCTAAATCTGGGTTCATATAAATGTAACAAGTGAGTGAGTTTCCAAGTTGGAATTAAGACGACCTTCTGAGGTGGTTTGAGCAATCAGATTGCAATCTGTCTTCTTAGACTTATTTCAAGCTATTTTAACTTTATGCTCGATTTCTGTCCATTCCCCCAAAGATATACAAAGTGATCAGATGGAATAAAGTATTTGATTTGATTTAAGATCATCAAAGAATATGTGCTCAAAACTATGAATCTGAACAGGCAACAGTTTCAGTTTTAAATTCTTTACAGTTTTTGCTAGATGTACTTTGGACTCATTTTGGTCAGCACTAAACATGTGATGCCAGTCTGTATTTGATACAAAGATTTATTTTTTTCTTTACTAAATACTTAGCAGACCCCAGCTATTTAAAAAAGAAATTATAAAACTGCTGATGAACGATCTACAAATTGCAACACCCCCTATTAACAAAAGAAAGATGTTATCCAGAAAATTGACTTAACACATCCCAGATTCTGATTTCTCCTTGTGGACTTGGAAGCTATGCCTTCTAGAGTTAGAAGTTTAAACTAGCCATACAAGTAGGAGCAGTGCGATCCACTGAGGACAAACAATGAGGGAGCAAACAGACTCTAAGACAGCACCTCCATGTCCCTTACTAATGTCAACAGAGCCTCTGGATGCATCTTCCTCTCTGTCTGAGTCCTTTAATTCATGTTGTACGGTCACAGAATGCGTTTCTCGTGTCTCCTGTCCGAGCTGGTGATGCAGACATTTACTGTGGCGCTGTCCTCAAAGACAACATTAATGTAGGCAGTAGCACTGTCATTAGGTACGACGTTCAAACCATTTAATACGATAAAGCTTGCTAAGTCGAGGCCCATTAGTCCTGAGTGATGACATCACAGCCATCTGATCCTGAGTTATGGTGTCGTGGTCTCAAGCTGGACCCAAAGTGAGGGACAAACTCGTCTGAGGATAAATCAATGAAGCTCGGCCTGATTTGAATGTCCCCTCTGCACTGTTTTCTGTGGCCTTGACTGCTTTGCCCCTTCTGCTTCGGTTGAATCCCAAAGGATGCTGACTGCAACACAGCCAGACAACATTACAATGTGAATATAAATACAGGTTGATCAATAAATAGCATCATAAAATCCACTAATTATGTAGAGCTTTGTGTCAGGTTTGAATTAACGTACAAGCTAATTCCCCAGTCAGTACGGCACAACAAATTGACAAGTCTAAACCTTGGTCATATGAGGGTTGCTAGACATGGGAGCTTACAGTTATATTTAATATAGCGAGGCACTGATGTTAACACAATGTACCAGCAGCAGACACATCACAGAGACTTCGACACACTCTACACAAGCTGTGAGCTATCATTTATCCTGCGGCTGTGGAGCTGGAAAAAAGAGAAGGCGTGAAAGAGGAACAGAGAGACACAAAAAGAGTGTGTATGTAGATCTTTTCACCTGGGCAAAGAGGAGAACTTTCCACATTTAAATGTATCCACATACTCAAAATTATGGCGGGAGTGGGAGTAGCTGATGCTATTACGGTTTTTTATTGACATTTTTTTTTTTTTTTTATGGAGCAGTGATTGTGTTGACCGACCCGGTGCTACCAAGGACAATGAGTATTTATAGAGATTTTAATAAAAATAGGTCTGAAACAATGGGCCTCAACTGGAAAGGTTGCAAGAGTTTTCAAGGTCATCTTCAGTTTCCGACATCTTATTAAAATTCTATTTGAAGTTTGCAGCAAGAGCCATTAGGCATCAGTTGTCATGTCCAGCTCATTTTAGCACCTACAAAGAAAAGTTTTATCAAATCATGCCTTGATGGTTTAATTCAGACACAAACAGGAATCTAAAATCCATTATTTTTAGTTTTACCAACAGGTTTTGTATGTTTCTAAACCACAGTTATACAACCTGCAGCCCGCAGACCAATGGCAGCCCCTGAATGTAACAAAAACTGCATGCATTATAGTTTTATTTTCCACTGTCCATTTTAATACTTTTACTTTCAATTGCCTAAATTTAATACTGCATCAAACAACAAAGCTACTGGCTCTATTGAGGCTCTGCCATCAATGCTTAAGCCCCAAATTGGCAAACTCTGTCATCAAAATTTTGACCACCTCTGTTCTAAACTGAGCTATTCCCAAATTAGCTCCAGATGCAGAGTTCATTCATTCATTTTCCGAACCGCTTCATCCGGGGAGGCTGTGCCTATCTCAGCCGGCTCTGGGCCAGAGGTGGGGTACACCCAGGACAGGTGGCCAGCCTATCGCA
>JAOWBC010000539.1:18830900-18841056 GCA_028566105.1 Hypoplectrus providencianus | reverse complement strand
TAATGCTGCAAATTATACTATAATTGTAGTGGTATATGTCCGTTGACTCTATGAACCCACTTTTTTTTTTTTAATAAAATAACTGATATATCCCCGATGACATCATTGGGGTTATTTTCTATATCCATTAACCTGACTAAGACCCTCCAGAGCCACAGATGATGCTAAACAACTGTCTTCAAAGGCTGAGTGGTCCTCATAATGACTGGTAAACTGATGTTGAAGGGTAAGACCAGTGTAGTGCCACTTGAGCATTATCTATCATCTACAACTGCTTTCATATGCAACATGAAACTGCCCTTTCAGTCAAACAACCACATCCAGGCAGGCGGAGAGTCTCTGTCAGTGTTCACATCGAGCTGTTTGGTGAAGCTTATTATTCGACACATCTCACAGCAAATCAGAACTGCGACAGATACACCCACTCTAATGAACAGCAGCAGCATAACAGTAGCTGTTTTGGTAAAGTCATGTAGTCTGTCATAAGAGAATATTTTTTTATATATATATATTCACAGATCGTTGTGCAAACAGGATTATTGTGTGAAAGTTTATGCAACCATGTAAACAACTCCTACTCACAACCTTGGCAAGATGGGCGTTAATTAAGCATGTGTACAACTCTAATTAAATGCAAGCATCAAAACAAACTTAAAACAAAAAGCAAAAGGTTGGGTTTTTTTTTTCATTCTTATCTTACTAAAATTAATAAACCAATATGGTAACTTGCACTTCCTGGAGGAATATTTGTATATTTAATGACAACAACAATTTTTTATCAATTTCCTTGATATAACATGAAAATCTGAAACTCACATGTCATGAAATGTGTTGTAATAAGAAAGGAAACCATATGCACTTGGAACTGCTATTGCAAGTGTGCAGCCTCTAAACAAGCATATCAGTTTACCCCTTGGAGAAATAAGTCGTGACTCATTTTTGCCAAATGACGCAATAATTTCACTGGTCATTGCAACTGCATAATAAAAACATCGCTTTTTCTTACTGAGAGTATAAGTGATGTTTGGTTTAAGGGGTTTCTGACTCAAGAGGCTTATTAATTGGTGGTGAGGGACAGGTTACCCACCATCAAATCACTGTAAATGATACACAGACACATATTCCATGCCTGCTGGACAAATTGTGTGGCCTGTGGCCTGTGAGAATAATGAAGTTGGGCCAATAACACCTGCTGTCAAGTATTCTTACATACTATAATGTGTGATTTCTCTTCATATTTTCCCAAATGTTGGGAGATACAGAGTTAATCAGCACTACAAAAAGCAACAACACCAATCACATGTGACACCCAGGAGTCACAATGTAATTATGGTGTTAATCTGGGAGCCAGGAGGTAAAAGGCAAGGATGAAAATTAGAAAAAGGCCTGAGACCTTTGGTGACTTTTAAGACTCAATTCTTTATTTTGAAACTGAAACTAAGGCATTATTTTTGACATGTTCAGTCATTATTTCCAGACAGTAAATATTCAGAGCATTTTGATATATTTAGTCATTTTTCACAGTAGTTCTTTTTTGAGGATACATAGTAATTATCATTGAAAGACTCATTTGTTGGGATTATAAAATGGTATTTTTAAAAGAATGAGTCATTACATTTGCACAGCTAAGTCATTGTTTTTAGATGCGTAAGTGCATATTTCTGCAAAACTGTCATTATATTTGCAATACAAAGAGATTATTTTTACTTTTATTTGCTGTATAAACATTATTAAAACTTAATTATCTATTTTTTATTCTATTTTATCTGTTATTTTATTATTTGAGGTTGCCTTTTAAAAAAGCTTTATTTATAAAATATTCATTTAGCAGTGGAATAGCAGTGATAATAGTTAATTATTGTAATTATTTTATAGTCATCTATTTTTATTTCTTTTTAGTATCCACTAATTTATTTATTTTGATATTTATGTATCCTTTAACTTATTTGTATCATTTTAATTTTTGAAGTCAGGTTTATTTATATGGCCTTATCCAGGTATTTTCTTCTGGTCTTATGTCACTGTAAATTGCTGAAATAGTGTTCCCTCAATCCTTGTTTTGACTGTGTGAGCTCATAATTGTTATTGAATGTTGTATTAATAATTCATTCATTCATTGCTTGGTTTGTGGGTGCAGGGTGGATGTGTGGGGAAGTGGGTATTGTGTATCAATATTATTTGTATAAAAAAGTCCTATACAAATAAAGTCTAATTGACTGATCTATGTGATGCTCCTTATAATAACTTGCAGGACCATCTTTTTCCAATCAGACGGCTAAGTTTTCATCATCTTCTTTTTATATGCACACATGGGCCAGCAGCTCTTTTACAAATGTGAGCTGCTCGGTTTGGAGAGCTGGTGAGGGTTAGTCATGGCCAGTGGACAACAATTACTCATGCCATCTCCTCTTCCACTCTGCTGCTCCTTTCTTTTTCACCTTATTGTCATGTTTTTAATCTCACTCTTCCCTGCCACATATCCCTCACTGATGCCACCAAAGGGAAAGGCTTTCAAGAAGCTATTGAGCTGTGTTTCTGATGGCACCAGCCAGGACTTGAAAAGGTACGACCAGCCTCAGAGAGGCCTTTGTAAAAAAGACAACTCAGTGATGTGGCTCCTGTGGGTGATGTGCTGACACAAAAACATGAAACAATGGCATGTTGCAACCAGACTATAAAGAACAAGGGTTTTCTCACTAAAATCCAATATGATGTAATCAACATTTGCAAAAATGAATGAGACCTAAGCGACCAATAATACCACGTGAGGTCATCAGAGACACTATCTCGAGTATCTCTTCTAATCATCTTTTCTATTTTTAGTTCCCTTTTGATTACTTTCTTTTGTACAGAAGCCAACAAATTAAAAAAACACCCGCACACAATTACATGCATGTGGTTTGAACAGCACCTTTGATCTCACCAGTGTATTAAAGACGAGACTTCATTATGAGTGAAGATGTTGCTTGCCAACAGTCATTTGGTCCAAGTCTCAAGAAAGTCCTGAGTTATGTTGTCTTCAAAAGTCACAAATTATATCAAGCTGAGTGAGTTAAGTCAAGTCACAACATTAAACCTAATTCAACAGATAATACATATTTTATGCAGCACTTTGAAAAATTTGATCAACAATTAAATGTTTTTAACTTTGAGAGTGGTTCTAACGTATACATGCCGTTTGCAGACACAAGTGTCAATTTGGCTCCTGTACAAACAATGCACCTGGATTTCTTGACATTTAAAGTAATATTGGTAATTGAATGACAATAGGACATTTTTTTTCCATAAAATGTCAATCAAAGGCATGGATATAAACAAGGGATGATTTTCATAATTATTTTGTTATTTATATTTAAGCCAACATCTTCCTGTTAATGGTTGCTCAGCTTGATCCAGATTTGTGAAGTAGGCCTACTTTGTGAGTCAGTTTCAACATGTTTACAAAGAATGAATAATTGATCATTTGAAATGACAGCAATAAAAGGATTGCAAAACCATGTGGTGAATTTGCAGTGTGGATGCTACAATTAATCACAGCCATGCAAAGACAGCTCTCTTGGCACAGATGGACAACCTCAACAACTATGTGACACAATCAGTGAAACTGCAGTTTCTTTTACTGTATCTTCATTGACAGGTCTGAGTTGTGGAGAAAGTGCAAGTCTTGATATTAAACTAATTTATAATGTTTCTTCTGCGGTTGGATGATTGCATGCAAAACTCCCTCGTCCCATAGAGCCCACTAAGCATCAAAAATTGGAGGGGCGGGGACACACAGCTAACATCAATCTCAAGCATAATGACAACAATGGTGGACTACATCGTCTCTCTCCAAATGTTGCTCCTGGCTTGCAAGTCTACATTGGTATCGAAACATGACTGGTAGAACAAATATGTGTATTTGTCATGGTAATCCCTTTCCCAGCCCCTGACTTCTATATTCATTTATGGCTCACTGTGGGTGTAGAAACGAGGCCCAGATCCCCAACGATTGAGGAACAAAATCAGCTGTACTTGCAGCCAACGCATTTTTCTGTCTTTGTGTGTGCATACAGCTTTAGTTTTGAATTCAGTCATGTGCACCTGACCCCTGGTTGGTCAGAGCTAGAAGACTCATGTCCAATAGAATCATATATAAAAAGCTTGATTTCCAGCAGTTCAAACCAAGCTTAAAATCGAACCCAACACTATTTATGTGCACCGTGTTTCACTTGATGTTATCCAATAAGAATTCAGAATTTGGACCAAAGAAAACGTAAAAACGATACTTACAGAAAAGAGGTACAGGGGAAAATGAAAAAAAAAAAAAATCAGCTAGAGAAGTGGACAGGGTACCAAACCCAGTGTTGCTGCGGGGCATATCATTTTAAAGAGCCTGAAGGCCAAAGTGACAACTGAAATTTCTGCCTGTCATCCATTTGTATCACTTGGCACTCTCTTTGCCTCTCCACTAGTATTAATAAACTTCAGGAATACACTGACCTGAAACCACAACCAAATCAAAATCATTCATAAATGAAAATGTATGTTTACTATAGTTTGTTTAAGTTATTTTCATTTCTTACACTGATCCTATTAAAATGTTTCTGTAACTGTAAGTTCTGACCCTTACATAGTTTTAAAAAAGTTTCAGTTTATAGTTTCATTTCCTCAATAAAATATCAACAGGGCTTTCATACAGGGAGAGGAATAAAAAAGTCCTTTCCTGCCCAACTCTATTCTCTGCCTGACACATACACACATAAACCTCAAGACACATCAAAAGAGAATTATTCCACTGGAGCCAGCTACAATAGCCATTCTGACATTTGTTATATCACCATGCAGACAGGAGTAGAGGCAATCAAAGGAGGACACCCCTGCTGCATCAGGCAGTGCACTGAGCCCCGAAACTTACACTGACGAAATAAGAAATGGTATTTTATTGAAGCAAAAACATGGCCTAAGAACTCAGCATGCAAGGTCAGCGCTTATGTAGTGAGAAACACTCAGCAGTAGCAATAGTAATGACATCATTTGGTCGCGTTTTCCTCCCCTTCTATGTTGCTTGAATAAGCAGCGCCCTAAACACCGCTGCTGAAGTCCCTTTGTTGGCGTTAAATATTTTACACTGTAAGCTTGCTTCATCTTGTTCATACCTTCTTCACCCTCCCTCCCTCCATTCTCATGCTCTGTAGCCAACCAGGGATTACGCTGGCCTCTTTTGTGTGGCCAGTGGACCGTCTGGCTCACACTGCTTCAGTAAAAACCCTATCTCCTGGCTGCACAGGATTTCTGGTCAGAGCACAATGTTGCATTCCCGCCAAGAAAATGCTGGCTTTGTTGTGCATCGCATACTATTAAGCACAAGGTATAATACCGCAATCACTAAAGGACAGGGGGGCTGTTTGTAGATTTTTTTTTTTTTTTTTTGAAGGCTCCACGGGAGACTGGAGGCGCCTCGCAGGGTTTTAAATTGTACAATGAAAATGTAATATTGCTGCTTTTTCAAGTCTTATTCTGAGCTGACCTTGATCAGACA
Organism: Hypoplectrus providencianus; assembly: GCA_028566105.1. Taxonomy (NCBI): domain Eukaryota; kingdom Metazoa; phylum Chordata; class Actinopteri; order Perciformes; family Serranidae; genus Hypoplectrus; species Hypoplectrus providencianus. The sequence goes on along the minus strand of JAOWBC010000539.1, from coordinate 18,835,535 downwards.
GGAAGTCCAGCATGGTCTGCAGCAGGAAGGACAGGTGGCGCACAGACAGGCCCGGGTTGCCCATGCGACGGGAGGCGTACACCAGTTCATGCAGGAGGCGCATCTGAACAGCAGCCCAGCCTCGGTGGGTACCTGAGAGAGAGAGAGAAAGACATTCACATTCAGCATGCTGACAACACTTACTGCTGACAAGTCATGTTACACGGATCAGATCAGAAAAAAGGACAATGTGTCCCAAACAGTGGAAGTTTTTTACTCAAGTAAAAGTTACAACACAGTAATACAAATTTAGTCCATGAGCAGTGCATGGTAAATGGGACAGCCATAGAAAAAAATTGGGGGTTAAAAATCCTGCTTCTACATGGGAACTGTCATAGTGAGATTAAACCCTGATTCTCCAGTCAGGGGTCGAACAGTTAGCGATCAGTTGGCAATCAATGGGAGATCAGTTGGCGATCAGATGGTGATCAGCTAGTGATCAGATGGTGATCAGTAAGCAATCAGTTAGCAATCAATGGATAGGTGATCGGTGGGCCATCAGAGGGCAACCACTCTAACACCTCAGCCACTAAATGCTTTATTCAAACTTAACTTCAGTAAAACTTATCCAAAATATGACACAATAAACATTCAACAATGACTGAGAGTGATAAGTCAGTATTATCATTTTTTTATTTAAATCATGTTGTGCCAACACAACCTTATTGCTTAAAATTAAGTAGTGAAACACAATTCACTGAACATCAGTGAAAAGAAATTCAAATATAGCTATAAACACTGATATCTACGGTAATAACATTATTAGCAATATCACCCATGTCAATTAATATGCAATCAAACAAACATGCCAGTAAGAGTGATTTGCAAACAAAACTCAATTTTCAAACATTCATTTCTGATCCCTTATAATACATTTTTAATCACACATTTATTTTAATTGCATTTTTTGATTGCAGTGTGGAAAGTTTTTCCCTTTCAGACCTACTGTTTGATTGCATAATAAAGACACACAAGTAACCCCATAATTTCCGTGTCCTAAATTCAGCACACCTACACAGTGACTTCTGGTAATTACTCTGCAATGTATTCAGTGGCAAACATGAACGCTGTAAAAGGGGCAACAAGTGGGTGACAACCCTTCACAAGTCTGTATTTGGCATGCTCCATACATAGAGTTCCACACATAATTAGATCAAACTGAAGACTTTTCATTGGAGCCGTCCCTTAAATGAAGTACTCCCCATCGCCTGTCACATGTGCTCCAGTGTGGTGCTAACTTCTCCAGCGTTCTTTGCTCTGCAGAGCTCCACAAGACATCTTAATAGCATTCTAGCCTGACACCAACTGTTACATAAGACCCTCAGCCCCCTACGAGATCCCCTGCTCCACTCCCAGCTGTCGACTGTTGACTCACTAAGTGGGAAAGAAAACTAGAGGAAAGATGTGCTGAGGAGGCCGCGGGGGCCAGAGGGAGGAAAGGGAGGATATTTGGTAAACACTCGGATGTTTCCTCAGCTTAAATACCACATCCAATAACATCAAATCATTCCTGTGATGCTTTTCAAATATCAGCACTTTTCTACCGTGGTCATTATTCATCCGGACGTCTTCTGCCATCTGAACAAACTGTAAATGCAATTCCTTCAAAAGCTATTTTTTCTGTTGTGAAACTGCACCCACTAAGCAGTCTAAAAATAGCTGACTTCCACCTGTCTGCCAAAACCAGTGCTTATCTGGAGAACAGTAATCCAAAGGACACTTTTCTGAGGTTGTCTCTCTCACTCGAAACACGAAAAATGACTTCATTTGTGGTATTTTCAGACCTGAACTGGAGGTGTCTGGCAATCCATTTAGCACACTGCCGGGATAATGAGTGTGGTACCGCGGCCGGGCAGCCGCACTGTCATGCAAAACTTGATTCAAAAGGCGTTGCACCTCTGGGCCGCCTCTGATGAAAATAAGGAAGTTTTCAAATATGCAGGGTGATGAGATAGCGCTATTATTCTCCTCGATAATAAACATGTAAATTTTTACAAAGGAAGCTCCAGAAATCACTGCGGCAGCAAGACGACAGGGGTCTGAAGGAAGAAAGCGTGTCCCCATTTCTGGTAACAGAGGGGAGTAGTGAAAAAGGGCCCGTGAGCCACTTAAATAGCCATTTGTTCCACTATATCTCAGAAAACAGCAGTCTTATTGGAATGCACCATTGATGTCTATTCTCTTCTCACTTGAACTTGCCTCTCTGGCTAAATGCTACATAAACTTCCACCTGATCTCTTCTGCCAAAAGAGACATGACCGTCGCCCTCTGCTTTCCCATCAGTGCTGTGGGGACCTGATGGATACCCAGGCCTCAGCAGGGACTTGGATTTTACAGCTGGTGTATCAGTATGGACGACTTAAGTATCACATAAGTTTCATGCAATAGGTTCCTTCACTGATCATCCACTAGTGTGTATAATTAAATAAGATTTGTTTATAGCACATGGAGATACAAGAAATAAAGAGTCCAATGACCGGAATAATGACTAACATCAATATTTTTGGTTTTATATTAGCAGCAGTGCCAGGAAAGTTTTTTGGTACCAGCTTGGTTGAGCTCCTTAGTGAGGTCCCTGCAAACTAATGATTGTTCAGAATAAGTTTTGTCACACAACTTCTGACATAACCTGCACAAGCCTGACATTTTTTAATTACAGTGGAATTTAAAGTGGCATTTGAAAGGTTTCTTGTCCTAACATAGGATTATGAAGTAAATGTTAATTGCACAATGTAAAGGCTATAGAATAAAGACACCATATGTTGGATTGGTTCCTTAACTGGGTACGTTCTTCCGGAAAAATGTAGGTCATACATAAGGCAAAATATATGTGTCAACCAAAGAGGAAGAAAGAAAGATAACTACATTTCTGTGGTTGATATGCAGAGGAGGATTTTCTTTCGAAGTGTTGCAGAGAAATGTATATTGAAAGGTGAGACTGATACAGGAACAACTTTCAGACGTGTCTTGAAATGAATCGCTTGAATGAAAGTATAGGAATCAATCAAACTGAGAAATCCATCCCGAAGTCACCAAACGGGCAATTTCTGCAGGTTGAGTACAAGAATTGGCAAAGAGTGAATGGTAAAAATCCATTTTGTTCATCTGAGGGTTTAATATTTTGAAACTGAGAAAAGAAATGTTTCATTGAAGGATTGGAGGAGAAAAACCTCTAAAGGCAGCAGTAAACCATTTGCTTATCTCTCCCTTTCCAAGCATGTAGGAGAACCTACTGCGGTCCTCAGAAGATGTAAAAATGCAAACGGCGCTCTCCAGAGCCAGTGTTTGGTTTGTCCATAGTGGGCTACTGTATGGCAGACTGAAGAGAATCTGCTCCCTATGTAGATTAGAAGGGCTCTTTCAAAGATTACAAGACCACAGCACTTATTAGCTGAAGGGAATAATCGCAGATGAAAACACAGTTATAAATATTATATTCCATTTCTGCAAATTGATCCTGCTGAATCCTGTCTTGTTGGTACACATTAGGATACTTACTCAGATGATATTGGGGCCTAGGCCATAAATAATTACATTCTAGAGATGTAAAGTATCCCGAATACCATCTAAAATTATCTTTCACAGCTGAAGTGCACACATTTGACGACAGACATTCTGTTTCTATTTACAGTTTATAAAGGCCAGACATTAAGAAAAAAAATCCTCCAGCAGAATCAGCTTTAAAAAAATGAGCATGGATGTCCCTGAGCTTCTCTGTTCAGTGTGAGCTCAGTCTTTTGTGCTGCCATCGTTGCCATTGAGTGGCTGCAATGCACCAGGGTCAACAGTCTGGAGAACCAAAAGGCTTATCATGAGGACCTGGCCAAGGAGTGTACAAAAGCCTGGTTCACATCTCAGCTATGCATCTTTGTGAGCCAAGTGCTGGTTTGAATGCAGACTACACAAGAAAAGCACTCTTGAAGAAAAAAAAAAAAAAAGGTGGAATGAAGCAATGTCATTCATTTCTCATCTATTAAGTACGCCTTGAGCTGCCGCTAACATAACCTGGATACAATACTGCAGAAAGATTAATTCAGTCAGATTGACTCCTTTTCACTGATTGGAAATCAGCTCTTCTTAACTTGTGACCCATGTAACAAATAAACAAATCCAGCAATGGTGAGAGGAGTCACAGTTTTATTTTTACCGCCAACTAACTGTGTTGTACTTCTTCACTGCCACTGTTGACTTCACAGATAATGGTTTTCCACATATTCAAACAATGACAGATCTCATCCTGTTTGGAGCTAATGTGTTTATGGTCTCAATCATTAGTTGGAAGTGGGTTTTTTTTTAATACAGCGTGATGTTCATTTTGTAAAGTATGCTCCCATTTAGATTAAAATAAACAATAAAACAGTATATCGTAAGGTGGGGTTAGCTTGTGACTAGCAGGCTTCTACTACAACAACCTGTGTGTCGTCATCTTAGAACTTTAACCTTTTTGTTTTGAGGTTTATCTGAACATTTTAGTTTCCTTAAAACCTTCACTGTTTGGTTATACTGCAAGACACTATAAGCAGCTGTTCACTTTAAATTGAGAATGCACCTTGCTAAATAAGTTAGCTAACCGGCTGCCATATCAATTCTGCACAG
>JAOWBC010000539.1:18792332-18805521 GCA_028566105.1 Hypoplectrus providencianus | reverse complement strand
GTGTGTGTGTGTGTGTGTGTGTGTGTGTGTGTGTGTGTGTGTGTGTGTATGTGTGTGTGTGTGTGTGTGTGTGTGTGACAGTGAAAAAGTTCCATGGAGAGAGCAGACACACATACCCTTGTTCAAGTGTCAACAGCATTGTGTGAAAGTATGCGTAGGTGTTATATGCCTTAGGCCCATTGACATGACAAACATTATTCCATCTCATCTTAACTTCATGGTGTCTCTGCAATATACAGTCAACTGTAGAATACTGAATAATGTGGAAAATATACTCAAATCAAACACCACAATTAAAGCTGAAAACAGATCATTACTTTGTTTGGGACAATATTTGTAAGACCAATCGCTTACTTCCGTTGCCTTCTTGACAGTAATTAGGAAAGTCTCACAAATAAGATAGTGCAGTCAGTTTTAAGCCACAAACTTTCACATTGAACACAGCAATGGAAGTTGGATTCACAGATTTAAGGTGGAATAACCTCTCCGAGTTTTAACCTCACCTATCTAAATGAATTTTATAGCCCTAATCATGAAACGCTTGTACATTCTTGTCTGCAAACCTGCCTATCCAGCTGGCTGCCTTTAATGATGCAAACCAGTTTAAATCAGGATATATAGTTCAGCAGTTAGTTACAAGAAATTTTAGAAATATCAAAGTTTGATTGAGATAGTGTACTCATTTTATAAATGTGACATGTGCTTCATTTCTGAACTACCGGTAATTAAAGTGTGTAATAAAGAGCAAACAAACACACATTTTTGTAGCCCAACCCAGAAGTAGCATCACCATGGGGTCGATTGAGAATTAGCCTATTGGATGTTTGCAGTGGATGTTGGATCATTGCATAAAATAAGCTCTGTGGCAAACACATGTTTCTGATGTTCAGCTGGATAATCTTGACAAATGAACAGCACATGTAACAGAATGATATTGAAGCCATTGAAAGTAAAAATCTAAGATCATGCTATAGCAAACTACACCAAAGTCTCATGACATTGCAACACAGTTGCTATCCTTTAGACATTCTTCCACAAGCTTGCAAATCCACGGCCTGACAAATTGATTATTAACATGATTTACAAATTATAAGAGTTTGCAGGAGCACTGAAAAAGACATTCCGTGGCACTTAAATGCTAACTTACTTCAGATTTTATGAAATATTCTTGAGGCTCTTCGGTCCTGGGATACTGACGTTTTCTCCTAATTTTAGTTTGTCACCAAATCCTGAAAATAAGGAATAAGTTGCAGAAAGTTTGACAAATGTAATGACTACCATAAACAAGTTTTTCTAACCATGGGTGGACTTTACTTTGAGCATGCTGTCTGCACACAAACACCTCCAGAGAAAGAATCCACTGGAGCGCAGAAGTCTTCATCCCTCCTTTAAGACTTAGTGTTCTGGGCCGGCAGCCACATCACTCAGCACACAGTGAGCCCTGCAGTGTGTGTGGCCACAACAGTGGAGGAGAAGTCTGCACCACCCCACACCTGAAAGTCTAGAGATGTAACGTTTCTAAAGATAGGACTGATGGCCCAATTCTGTCTCTTGAAGTATTTAGTTAAGTATTTCTTTTAAAGTCTTCTGCTATATCCGTCTCATTCTGAGGTGTGTGACAGTAAGACTAGTTATTTTAGCAATCATTTAAGGCTTAAGCACACTGAACTAAATTATGTCAGGAGTTTAACATTCTCTCAAAGGCGATACTAACATGCCAATGCCGTCTAGAATAATGTTGATTAGGTCCATAAGAACTGATGGACTGTGAATATCTCTTCCAAATTTTATGGTCACACATCTAATAGTATAAGCCAGCAGTGGTGGAGTGTAAGTATATTAACATATGTAGGCAACATTACAATTTTGAGGTACTTGTACTCTATATTCCTTTATTGTATTTATAAATATGTTTAAAAAAATAAAATAAAAAAAAACTTCACCATTTTTGGGCATATAATAAACTGAGTTAGGGGAGTGAGTGTTGTTGGAAGACACAGAGTGTGACACATGATACTGGATTGTCTGGATCATTTGCAACTTGTTGTACCACTAGTTCACCCAGCAATACTTACTGTAACTTGAAATTATCAATGCTACCCAAATTGTAATTATCTACAACATTTTTATTGTGGATGACTAATCAAAACTGGAATCAGCTGTTGCATTGTCAGTATCATTGCTTACTATGAAGAATTGTAGCCTCGTTAAGTCTAATGAGGAGTGATGAAATATATTTTGAAATTTATCACAAGGGAAGCAGACTGGCCCCTTCTATTGTGAGTCAGACGGGAGGAATGTGGGAGAGGGTCCAACAGTGCCATAATTCAGCTGAGTCAGGGTTTTAGGTGAGTAACTGAGCCGTGCAGGATGGACCCGCACACAGAAATACACAGTAAGACTGGAGCCAGACTGCTGAGCGGGCCAGGAGGGTCAATATATCTGAGTGAGGTGGACAATATCCTCTCTGAGGTTTGCACCAGAGGAAGTGGAAAACCAATACTGCTCACGACATGAGAAAATAAACCGGATCGTTCTACTGATGTGTTAACATCAAATACATGTAAAATCATCTGAGCTTGGGAAAAGCAGAATGGTATGTTTAGCTTCGACTATAGGTCAGTCTGTGAGGAGGCAAGAGCTTAACTATGGATCCTCAAGACTTATTTTATTGAATTTGTTCTGCTGGGAATATAAGTGCAACCATAGTTAGGAACCATGAAAAGACTATGATGTATTTTTTAATTGGTTATTTCAACAGCAAATAGTTACAAAATGAAATAAATGGCCATGGTGGCCAATCATGCAAAGTCAAAGAGGATGTTGGCCAATCAGGTGTACACCATATAAAACTGAAAATGACATTTTTGAACCTCTTTGCCCTGAAAGGAGATTTACAATAGGTCCTTTTATTGGTCACTTCCAGAAACAACAACTTGTTTAAAACACAGGTTGCATTTAGACAAAATGCCAAAAGACAAAAATGAATCAATGATACATAAAAAATAATCATAAAAGAACTGTGAATTAGGCTTGAAATGGGAAGAAATTACCAGAAAGGAAAACTAAAAAAATAAACTGAAAATAAGGGAGAAATTTAATGTTTTACTAATTTACTAATTTTACTAATTATTGTAGAAATATGTTTGAACAATGAAGCAGAATTACACTGATGTAAATAGATCAACACAATTTCACACATGTCAAAATTGCAGTGAAGAAAAAACAAATTAGGTGCAAGCTGAGATAACCCTGATTACATCAGATCAGTTATTCTTTTTCCTGAGTGAGTGAAATGTACATATGTTCCAAGTACAGTTGCCCTTCAATCAGCTTTGTCACTGATTTTCAGACAGGCATGTCCCTGTGTTGGTCAGATGTAGAAAATCGTATTTGATATGTCAATGAGTTGTAATTTTTACAGAAACTACATTTCTGGACACACATAACAACAAGAAAAACTTGTTTCACTGAGTTTAGTCAAGCAAATTTACTTTGTGCTATTCTAAACATACAAATGACAAACATAAACACACAGTACTATGGATGCTCTTATGTATTTCTGCTCCTTGAAACAGGAACTGCAGTTAAACTGGGAGAAGTTGAAATAAGTTTTATCTGGCTATGACAGGGAAAACAAACTTGAAAACTAAAAAAAAAAATACATAAAAGTGCATATTAAAATCAGCATGGCTCTCTCATCCCTGGTGTGAAGTTGGACTCAGCTTGGTGTCCCCACAGTCCCCAAGCTACTCTTTTAACACATCACTAAGTCTTCAAGGCCTGGATATACCAGGATTTTAAAAATAATCAAATAGGCTTCACTACATTTTTGACATGCACATTCATGCTTACAGTCCTCACTTTGGGGGGACACAGCCTCAGGGTCCATTTTGGGATTTTATTTGGTCAAGAGAGGGTTGAGCCATGATGGCATGCATAAAGATAGTGTTGAGGTGTCTTGTAGTAAAACCAAATGCTCCACAAGACATTTTAAGATTATCAACATTTTGAAATGAATTTGCAAGCACACTGTGAAATGGCTAACTTCTGCCTCAGAAAGCAGCAGAATAGTGACATGTCAATCACAAGGTATCCACACCTTCGAGAACAATGTGTTTTGTCATTTTTGCGACCATAATTTAAAGATGAAGACTTGAAAATTACATTTTAGACCACAACATATGGGGTAAATCTGTAAATAATACTCAATTGATGGGTAAATTGGATTATTTTCTCATAGTCTTCTATACATTGTGACTTCTTTTTGCAAGCAGAGGAGTCACTTCCTGCTGGTAATCACAACAATGCAGGTTTAAAGCATTTCAGCGCAGGCTTCACTCTTGAACTGGGGGGCTGCAGCTTGGTAAGTATCTAACCTGCCAGCAACAAAGGTTAGCCAACTAGCCTTCCACGTACTAACCCCTGACTTTTATAACTTCAGGAGCCAGAGCCATTTATTTACATTTGCACTTGGCTTCGAAATCAAGCAATTTTTTAGCTTTCCTCAGCATGAAGGCTGCAACTACCATGCAGCCAACCAAAGTGACCACATACAGTCCCACAAAGACAGCAGCCTCACCGCTCTGATGCAGACGTGAGTACAGCTCCCTACGGCCCAAGTAGTCGAGATGGTAGGCATGGATCTGACACAGGGTGCAGCAAGTTATTGAAACATGGAAAATCTGATGACACTGTCCCACAAAATCGCACCGTCCAGGGAAGCAGCGCTCCAGCACAGGGCAGGTGAAGAAGAAGGCACAGCTGAGAAAGAAAGCAAACTGACCATAGTGATAAATAAGTGCTGGGTCGTTGCTGGTTGTAGACAATGACATGAGTCTTTTGGCCAAAGGACTGCTGTCCCAGAAAAAGGCAAGCATTGAGGGCATCACCTGGCACACCTTGTGCACCCACAGGGGCAAGCTATGGGAACAATTTTTCCCATAGCAGCATCCCAAACAAGACAGACAACTGAGGGCGGTGGCAGTGGGCATGAAGATCCCATGCACGTGTCTGTGCAAGCTCTCATCCACAGCATAGTAAAAGTGAACTACAGCACTGCCGTACTGATACTGTGATACCCCTACATAGTCCAGAAAGAAGAAGACATGATGATACAGCTCAGACTTGCTGCCCAGTAGATGAGCCACTACACTGAATGCTGAGTAGATCAAAGAGGACAACAAAAGGATGAGCAGGGGCCAAGAATGAGGATCATTAACAAAGTCAACAGTCTTCATGAGTTGCCCAAATCTAGCCAGGAAGAGTAAAAACGCCAGTAGGTGAGTCCAGACGTTAATTGTCTCGTTGTGACGCTGGAATACAGACAGGAAGTAGTAGCGCCAGTTTTGGTTGAGTGGTCGGTAGCCAGTGCAAACATAGCGGTCTCTGAAGTAGAGGGGAACCTCGGTGTCTCTTAGGGTGCCGGGCATGGAGGGTGCAGCCTCAGTCAGCATGCGGGGCACCTGCCTGATCTGCTGCAGGCTGATGAACACTCGTCCAATTTTCTCCATGACAATGGTCGCCATAACTGTAAGTAGATGAGTGATGCTCACTGGGTGGTTCCTGCAAAAAAGAGTTTAAAAGTTAACATTCAACCAAAGATGTGTTTTTTACTCTTACCCAGCTCTGTCAATTTACCTGAACCTGAAATTTACAGTACGGTTAAGTCAAAAGGACAAAGAATGATGAAATATTTGATGAATATTTTTCAATCTCTTTTTTTGTTTCTCACACATTTTTCCTTGCTGTTGTTGTCTGGAGCTGCCAGTCTTCACATATTTTATACAGCTCAGCGACACACCTACTTTGTTAGCCTATCATCTTGCTGCTGCTTTTTCCATATAGGATTCTTTCACTGCCTTAGTAGTCAGACTGTTGTCATGCAGGCATATTTTCTGATCTTCATTCCATCAGCCTTATCAGCCTAACACAACCTCTGTCAGTTTCTCAAATTCAAAAGGAGAAATCATCTCTGAGTCTCTTGGCAGGGGCAGATCCCTTGATTACAAACCTTCTGTTTAACTCATATATCCTATGAAAACTATCACATATCATTTGTTACAATCATCACCTATCATCTATTTAAAAACATCCAGTACTCTCTTTTTAATCCTCACATGTAATCATCAGGAAGGTACAGCCATTTGCGTCATGCCTTTAGCCATTTTAACTGCCATTTTAATTTTGGCATATGGAGTTAAAGGCCCAATTTATCATTAAAGCAGTAAAGTAAAGCAGAGTAAGAAAATCCTTCTTTAATGTTTTAACTTTAAATCTATGTAGACTTAAATCTTCAGTAAGTAAAATTATTCCACATTCATTAACAACATTTATAGTTCAGTTTTTCGATGTTTAATTAATGTTTTTGTTTTTTACAAATTGTATAGTCAAATGTAACAAATAATTTATTAATGATTTTTGATATTGCTAGCTTAAATTTATTTTGTAGATCAAACTTTACAACTCAACTTCTTGGCTTGAGACACTTCACTTGATAGGAGTCAGGTAATTGCAGCCAAATTATGAACATGAGGTTATTCAACACAAAACACATAATCACAGTTACTGGGGATTGACAGTAAATATAGGTATGTAAATTATATCTATTCAAACAGAATCTGAAAAAAAACAACAACAACAGCAACCCAAACACTGAAAATCCCATTGCACACCGGCGTCTGACAACATTCTTAAAGAAGCACGAGAACACAACAACACAGAGCAACATGGTCAAAACACATTTCTGTCAACAGAAAAGCAAAAAAGGGTTCTTACTTGAAGTCAATAGATGAGGAAAAACACAGAAGGCTGACCTCAGTTCATAACGTAGCAACACGTATTAAACACTTTACCGCACAAGTAGGTTGGATGTTTACACTTGAAAACAGAAGCTCGACTGTTTGGTGCACGACAAAGTTATGGGGCTGCATGAACAAACTGCTCGTTGGATCTTGTCGTTGAACCTGTTGGACCAGATCCTTAAAGCTTTCGCCCTTTAGCTACTGTGAAGTTTAATGCAGAACTATGTTTATGACCACCTGGGGGCAGCAGGAATCCATCTGAATTAGGCACAATCCTGATCCTGACACAGGAGGCAAAGTCAACATGGTGATGCTCTTTATTTTCCAGTTATTAATATTAGGCACCCACAACCAGAAGAAAAATGTGAATGAGGAAGTATCTGGTGATTCTGTGTTTGTGCCCTGGGGTGGACACTTCAGAATCCTGTGCAGTACTCACATTTGGCTATATCCTTCAATAAATGGTGCACTTTATTCAGTTGTTCTGAGTTTTTGTAACAATCACATAAAGCAAAAGAACTGGGCAGATAGTGGGAGGCTTTAAGGATCCCATCTCTAACCCAACGTTGGGCATTGATCTGCATTTATTTTACTTATAAAATGATCTTGAAAAAAACAGATTTTTTTTTGCCTGAACCTGAGAGTGGTAGTTTTGTTTCATTATTGTCAGGAAAGTGTGGCCTTTTAACGAAATGTAACCACTTTAATTTCAGCCATTAGCCATTGCATGGCCTAATACAAACCATATCATCCTGGTAGAGCAGCACCCTACCTGCCTTGTTTTTATGGGAATTAAACCACTGATAACTTTCAGTTAAACGTCTGACAACATCCGAAACAAATGCATCTGGTTACTAATATCGAGTCAGACAGTAGGTAGCCTCCACGTCATACTTCCTCCAATGACTGTTATAAGTACCGCCATAACTTCTCTTTCTAATACTGGCTCTGTCAGACGGATTCTTGACGTGAGGTACCTTTTCATGGTAGCAGGTCAGCTGTAAGATGTATGATGAAAGGAAAATGATAATTTTCTCATCCAGTTTACTTGGATGTTTTCTTCCACAACAGAATAAATGCTTCCCTTGCAGTCCTTTGTTTCTTTCTAGCTCATTAAATAAGGCACAGATTCACTTTGTGCAAGTCCCTTGTCTGAGCTTACAAATTACCAACACACATGCACAGCATCACAGTGTCAAGGGTATCTTTAGAGTATGTAAATAACAGCTGAGGCCCTGCTTGGAGGAACACTGTTTAAAGGGTTGCTATGGTGACCAATAAGCCATTGAGAGACATCAATCGAGAGACAGATATCAGATCTGGCATAGCATCTGTTTTGCATCATCAGGTTTGTCAAAGTATACAACCATTTCTCAACCCTTCTTTCATAAAGACGTAACAGTTATTGCTTACACACATGTATCCCCCAAAACAAAAAAAGGAACTGCTGTTGCTTTGCTGACAGCAAAAATAGGGACTCATAATACATCTACATCTACACAACAGAGAGACTAGGGGTATAACAAGCAGGAAGCCATTAGTTAACATGAATTTAATTTGGAAATAACAAGAAAAATGGAGTCAAACAGGTATGACATAATGTTGAGAAAAATGAGAAATAAACAGTTTCATGTTAGTGTATCAACAGGCACAATCAGGTAGAACTCACTCCCAGAGTGTTTCAGCTAATCAACATTAATCTGAGGCAGAGCGTCACATCAGATCAGACAGCAGTGGGGTTTAATAATGACTGCTGTCACTGAACATACCAGCCCAGCTGCCAGAATGAAATGTTGCTGTAAATCACAGATGCCCTGAATGTCAACATTTCTTAACCTGCACAACACATTCCCATTCCCTACCCATCACGTACTGTTACTTTGTAGGTCCTCTTGGCGTCACTTATTGACACACCGGGTACTAGTTTTAAATATAGATTAATGTTATTATTTGACTTTTAAAAGAGCAAGAAATTTACTTGGTTAAATTTAGGAAAAGAAATAAATTGGGGCATCCCAGTGGCACATCTGGAAGAGTGCATACCAAAGACTTCACAATTGGGCATCCTGGTTTGAATTAGACTCGGAGCCCTTTCCCGCATATCTTACCTTTGTCTCTCCCTCTCACTTTGTATCTCGCCCATTATCAATAAAGCCTTGAAGATGGCCCGAAAACAAACGCTATGTATAACCCAAGTTTCATTTTCACACAGGATACGAAAAGGACACAATATTCATTCCATATTTAATTCAATTTTAAAATTCTGTGATTTGCAGGAAACCCAACATTTTCTTGAGGTAACTGGGCTGAATAAACAGCTTTACAACATTTACTACATGTATACTGTACTGTATTTCTAAGATAACAGCGAAGATAACATGTACAATATGTTCCTCGCACAGTGTGCAAAGGTCAACAAAGTCCTGGCAAATGCGATCCAGATCTAGCCATCTATATGTCTACATCAAGGTCAGTCATTTTTGATATTTTGAGTTGCTCATTGTAATAGAAGAGATCATTTAACACAGTAGCCAGTAAGATGTTAAAACATTAGTCAGTTTAGTACTCAAATGAAAAGGAATAAAAACATTTCAGCCTCTAAACCAGCTCTGCATCTACAAAAAGATGTTTGTATAACTCAGTCCTACTGTCATTACATCTTGGTCAGTAGCATCATTATCTCCCAAAAACACATTATCACAGTACCTTTGTCTGTCATTAGTACATTCACGTAATACCTACATTCACTTTGTCTCCTCAACTCGAAAGGCACAATCAAGATTTCCAATCATACACAACACAGTGATTTCTGACATCTGAACATACAAAAAGCAAAACAGCTCACATGTTCTGCAATGCTAAAGTGATACATATCCATATTGTTAAGACTTGATTACCTATTAATCCCTCATAAAAAAAATATCCAGCTTTTTAATACAATTTTCAGGCAATTTTTTATCAATATATCACAAGGTGATGAAATGGCACTTGTGCTCACAAAACAACAAAAAAACAGTTAGCAATAACAAGAGTAAAATGTCAGACTGGTTGTGATGCATCATCATATTTCAAACCCACATGAAAAAAAATGGCAACTTAAATTCTCAGGCTGTCGTCACTGAAAAAGTCAACCATTATTTGATGGCTTGTATATGTAGAGGACAGAGTAATAAACAACACCAATCTCATTCTACGGTATACATAAAAATTTGGAACCAACTACTTGAATGGGGGGACATATATAAAGTGTCTGAAATGTATATATTAAATAGGTTTTTGCATAAAGACAAAATATTGCCACAAGCAATTATCAACGTATCAAATTCAAACAGTTTCCATAATTATCATTTGGGTCAAATATGCCCAAAGCATAAATAACAAAACAATGGTCACTACACATGAAATAAATATTGGCGCATTGTAGATGTTTTCCCACTTATTATCCCAGTATTACAGGACAAGAGGAAAAATCCCAATAATCAGACAATTAAAAACAATCTCCATGTCATCTATTCTTATCGGAAACAGCATTGATCTTATCAGTGGCCATACAGTGTGGCAGGAATATTTGCATTTTAAGAATCTGATTTTGATGATAGCTACTTTTCAGAAAAAGAACCAGTATTTGATGACCAATGAAAAATAATGACACTTAAAACACTTAAATGACACCAAAAAAAGTCAGTATCAGGATGTTAACTTGTGGTTCCCTTTCGTAAACTTTTAATTACAGTAAGGAACTGCTTTGATTTTCAACAACTTTTACATACTACAAGTCTGCAGCATACACAGTGTAATGAGTTCCCTTTCTATCAAAACAGTGAGTCTGGAGGGAAAGGCACATAAATGATTTTGCATAATATAGTTCCAACAAGGGCTATACCAAATGGCTTCATACACTAATCGATCTTCCCCCTACGAATATGACCCAGCTTTTTAAACCCTGTATCTCTGCAGATAATGATGAGGCTAGCTATAAATATTAGCAATATACTGCTGGTTGTACAAGACTCCAGTGGTAACTGCTTAGTGTTGTATCCAAATCATGGGATCTATGGCCCTCCCTCATGCTGGGAGACTTTGGTGCCATGCCATTTTTCTGACATCCCACTGGTCTGAATGCCCAACAGTCTAAAGTAATTATCTTTCCCCAACCCCATTTAAGTGTTTTTTTCAAACCTAGCCAGTCCTTTAATGTGTTGTCACACCTCTGAGTTTTTTTTAAAGAAGCATGTCAGTGGACTCTTGTGTCCCATCAGACCTAAGGGACATTAGATCCATCTGCGGATGGATCTGAGGATTAGAACAATGACTGGTTTCTGGCAGAAGAGTGGATGGCAGCTCTGGGGAGCTTAACTTAAATTCAGCCATCAAAAACTGATTTGATTCTGGACCATCCCAACTCCACGGTGGATCAGCAAACCTTTCTGCTTACTAAACCCAGCAAACCTCAGCTGGCCGAATTCAAGTTGCTACAACTGCTATCTTCAGGTCTGTCTCCAGAGCTGCTGTCCAAACTCTTCCAGGCGAAGTCTCAAAGCAGCAGGGATTTAGGCGAAGGGGCACGGGGTGTTCTAGCTATCTCAGCCTTGCCTCTCATTTGTGGTTTGATAAATAGAGAGAAACGAGTCCTTATCAGACTGCTGCTCTACAATAAATTATAAATGGATTCTTCTAATGTTTCGTTAGATAAAATCATAACACATGACTGTAGACCTTCAGAGCCTCTTTCGAAAACCTTTATAAAAGCTTTGAATGTTTAAAAAAAAAGAATTACATTCAGTATAGCCCTAGTTCCTACCACATGAAATATGTTATTTGGACTTGGCTTTGAAGTCAAGCACTTTTTTAGCTTTCCGAAGCATGAAGACAACAATTAGCGCACATCCAACCAAAGTGACCACGTACAGTCCCACAAAGACAGCAGCCTCACCGCTCCTGTGCAGACGTGAGTACAGCTCCCTACGGCCCACATAGTCCAGGTGGGAGGCATGGATCTGACACAGGGTGCAGCAGGACAATAAAACATGGAAAATCTGATGACTCTGTCCCATGAAATCGCACCGTCCAGGGAAGCAGCGCTCCAGCAGAGGGCAGGTGAAGAAGAAGGCACAGCTGAGAAAGAAAGCAACCTGGCCAAAGTGATAAATAAGGGCTGGGTCGTTGCTGGATGAAGACCAGGACATGAGTCTTTTAGCCACAGGACTGCTGTCCCACATATAGGCAAGTGCTGAGGGCACTACCTGGCCCACCTTACGCACCCAAGTTGGCAGTCTGTGGTTGCAGTACTTGCCATAGCAGCATCCAAGGCAAGACAGACAGCTGAGGGCGGTGGCGGTGGGCATGAAGATCCCATGCACGTGTCTGTGCAAGTTCTCATCCACAGCATAGTAAAAGTGAACTACAGCACTGCCGTACTGATACTGAGCTACACCTACATAGTCCAGAAAGAAGAAGACATGATGAAACAGCTCAGACTTGCTGCCCAGTAGATGAGCCACTACACTGAATGCTGAGTAGATCAAGGAGGACAAGATGAGGATCAACAGAGGCCACGAGTGAGGGTCATTCATAAAGTCCACAGCCTCTGTTAGTTGCCCTAATTTCATTAGAATAACTAAAAATGCCAGCAGGTGAGTCCAGACGTTAATTGTCTCGTTGTGGCGCTGGAATACAGACAGGAAGTAGTAGCGCCAGTTTTGGTTGAGTGGTCGGTAGCCAGTGCAAACATAGCGCTCTCTGAAGTAGAGGGGAACCTCGGTGTCTCTTAGGGTGCCGGGCATGGAGGGTGCAGCCTCAGTCAGCATGCGGGGCACCTGCCTGATCTGCTGCAGGCTGATGAACACTCGTCCAATTTTCTCACTCACGATGGTCGCCATAACTGTCAGTAGATGAGTGATGCTCACTGGGTGGTTCCTGCAAAGAAGAGTTAAAAAATTAACATCCTCAAGATGAACTTCTTTCCCAAAAAACTGTGAATCAAGTGATCTTTACACATAGTGGACTGCTGGGTTCCCAGGCTGCTATAACAATGTACTTCAGGTTTTGGTCTTGTACTTACTGAATTCTCAATCTCAGAAACAAAATTCTCTTTTCAGGGTTCTGTGGGCACTCATAAATCTGTCCATATAAGCCATACCCATTTCTGTCTTCATCAGTTTTGAATTGTGAGCGAGTCAGTTTTCTCCACAACTACCACCACAAATATGGAGCGTTCATCAGCAAATGTGATGCTGAATTTTGCCAATCGCCATAAATCCAGCATTAACATTAGGGATGCACTGATACCACTTTTTTGAAACCGAGTACGAGTACGAGTACTCACATTTGTGTACTCGCCGATACGAGTACCGATACGAGTACTTAATGATGTGTGTGAGCGACAC
>JAOWBC010000539.1:18761993-18786447 GCA_028566105.1 Hypoplectrus providencianus | reverse complement strand
GAGGCGGGGTACACCCAGGACAGGTGGCCAGCCTATCGCAGGGCAGACAAACAGACAACCACACTCACACACACATTTACACCTACGGTCAATTTAGAGTTGCCAATTCACCTAATGTGCAGGTTTTTGGACTGTGGGAGGAAACCCACGCACCCACAGGGAGAACCTGCAAACTCCATACAGAAGTGCCCGGCCCTGGATTCGAACTCGCGACCCTCGGCACCTTGCTGTAAGGCATGAGTGCTAACCACTGCGCCACCGTGGGGCCCTAAAATAGAATAAATAATAATAATAATTATAATATGTATACACACACATTTACATACACATAATTTGCAGAGATCCCCTGAACCCTACCACTGTTTCTGTTATGGTTGTATACAGTTGGCATGTATGATTCAGGGGTGTCCAAACTTTGGCCCGGGGGCCAACTGCGGCCTGCCATCAGTTTTTAATTGGCTTGTGGTAAAATCTAAAAATATAAAGGTTTATGGCCCTAACATAATATTAGTGCTGAACTGTTTCTGTTTGCAGTATGGGTAGTTTGGGGATTTTTCTTTGTTTCAGCAATGGCTTTTGCTGTTCAATCATCTCGTTAGTTATATGTATATATTTATAAAATGTAAGTTATTTCATGATCTTTTTCTTCAGCAGTATTACAGAGAAAATACTGGCCTCATTTTTATGAAACTTGGGCCGTTGGGTTGTAACATAGTCAATAAGTATCTGATAATGTCACTGAAATGGATCTGTATCTGTAATGTTGTAAGATCCAGGAGGGCACAACCTCCGTGGGTCTAAGACCGAGAATTTCCACAAGCAGGATTTGTCACATCACGTTTTGTTGTAGGGTAAAAATTTTTTTTTTTTTTAAGAATTTCTGTTTATGTTCAGTCAGTCCATCATCTGCAGTTGTGGTGCAAATTTGTCCTTGACCAAATATCAATTAGTCAAATGACCACAAGCTAAACAGGGTCCTTTGTGTCCTCTGGTGGTCTAGGGTTCCAGGAAAGTTTCCTTCTTTGTCCAGTTGCGAATCCAGGCTCCAACAACAGCAACACTCAGGGTTGTGTTGCAGTGACCTCCTCCTGTTCTAGGAGATGCCAGACATGAAGCTCTGTGTTCAGCTGAACAGAAAATCAATATTGCAATTTGAACACATTACAGTGAATCAATGAATTGATTCATTATATGAGGTGTGTTTGTGCTGCATTTTTGGCTACACGACATTTTAAGAGGTTTCATTAGCTCCTAATGAAAAGCATTTCACCTTCCGGGAGCTTTTAAAGTGACATGGTTTTTGGCAGGAAAGTGCTGTAGCATTAAAATGACTGCTTGGAGAGTCATTTTCTCTGTCCTTAATCAGGGCCTTTCTAACCAGTAAAAATCACAATGGCTCACCTTCTTTACTCTTACACAAGCTGTCTGATAAATTCACATTCTCAAATGTGTTTCTAAGAGTGTAGAATGAGACCCCCATTTCATGTCTTGGCTGGGTGATCACAGCCTGGGGAGCGGAATTGGAAACTAGTGAACACTTGACATTTTACTTCTCGAACCTTTGACTGAAAAGGATAACATGTCACCGAGTTACTGTCCCTAAAGCAGCACATCTTCTGGCCTAATTGGGTTGGATGGCTCAGCCAGATATTGAGGTGGCATTTTGCCGCAGAATTCCCTCAGCTCCCAAATGATGAGCCCAGTGTGCCTTCGTTTATCAACGTCTGCCTGCTTTTGCTGAGTAGTTTGTTTTTGCCCTTCGCACAATATATCACCTGTCACATCTAATGGGACCCAGTATGGAGTACACAGGGCCCCAGCAGATCCCTTGGGTTCATCTTTGTTTCCATTTCCACCATTGCCATAGATAACACTTCTGATAGCTGCGGCTCTCTCCCCTTCCTCCGTACTGGAGAGCTCTCTTTGTGCTGGCATGAAATCAAATGGAGGCAGTTTGCAATAAACCAGACAGAAGTCCCATTAAAGTGCTTGTGGTAGAATTGAATTTGGATAATAACAATGAACCTGTGCAATAAAGTTCAAACTTGAAACTGGGACTTCACCAAGGTGGCTTAATGGCCATACCATACTATATATACTGTAATACTACCAGATCAATGCACGCAACTATGCCCTTACAAATAAGTGTTTCTGTCTCCAATCGACATGGAATGTTGAGGCCTGGTGAGGGGGGTATTTGCCTTAAATTGTTAGTATTGGCTGGTTAGGTATAGTCATTTATGTCTGTCCTGTTTAAATGCAGTGGGATTGTTTAATGAGCAGCGATGTTCACTGCTGCAGCCCTATAGTTTTTGTTAAAAGGTTCCATCTTCTTTTATGTTAAGCCACAAAACATATGCCTTCTTTTGTGTTGCATAAATTATTGGCTTCTTCGTTCTCTTCATATAGTGACTGCTCAGGTGTATTTGACTCACAGGTTGTGAACCACTGACCTCTATAATGCTTTCTAGAAATGCACATTGTAGGTGTTGACCTGGACACGGAAGGAGTCCCAAAGGTTCTTTCTTTGCTTGCAAGTCATATTTTTTTCGTAACTGATTCATTTGCTGATTATTTATTGAATAAGTCGGGCCTAGAAAATGCCAGAATGTTATTATAAATTAACCATCATGGTTTCATCAGGGTAAAATCTTACTGGTTTTTTGTCTGTTAATGGTGCAACGGTACAGCTGAGAAAAGAATCCTCCAGATTAGAAGAGAATTTTTACAACAAAGTGATTTGCTAGAAATTTGTGCAATCACATATCATATAAAATAACGTGGCTTTAAACTCATATAAATTATGATCAGTGTTTTATTATCATTATCATCTTCATGATTCTTGTGAAAACAAAATAGCTGTGATTTCAAACATTTCAATGGCTTTGACTACAGTGTCAAACTCAGTATCTTAGTTACTCTGGGGAAAGGTCTCGACTGTATATATATATATAATATGAAATGTTGTTGTTGTTGTTGTTGTTGTTGTTGTTGTTGTTGTTGTTGTTGTTGTAAGGGCTACGTGTTAAACAAAATAACTTCTTTGACCAAAGTTTTACCAGACTGATGTATGTCTCTTAATGGCTCTCAGAGATCCCGGAAGCTGCTTCGGAAGCCAAGACAAACAACAATATCAAGTTACATGGAATAAGAGAAAAAGCTCCTTGCTGTACCCTTCAAAATAAAACCATAATGACCTTAATAACATCGTATTGCTACATAATAGCGCGCCAGTGACTGCTTGTCAACTACAATTCACACAGATGTTATGATATGATAACAATGTTTAATCAGAATTGTTAAGGATGCATATTTACTTCGGCCTATTAACAACCAAAACGAAAACATATTTAATTTTATGTTGAAGTAAAAAAGATGCATATCCGGTCTGGTTCCGTGTAAATGGGCGACTCGACGCAGCTGTAAGTGGGACAAATGAAGTTCATTTTCCACAGCTGGTGATGGCGGATGTTGTTGAAAAAGACACCATGAAGAATTACCACATAGCGTCTGAGAAAATAAACCCAGAGACCAGTCGCTATCCTTACTGTATTGTGTGGACACCCATCCCCGTGCTGTCGTGAGTTATCTCCGTCCATTGTGCTGGTCGGCTGTAAAACAAAAGCTCGGGACATGAGACGAAGTGACAGCTTTATTAGCTTAGCAAGCTAGCAGACGTACAATACTATCCTGTTGCTGGTTTTCTTTCGAAAATGTTTTGTATGAGTACGATAATCTGTGGCCTCACTGTTAACAACAGTTGAGGGAAGACTATGAACTCAGAACATCTATTTGTCAAGAGTATCGTTTAATTTAATCGAAAATGATGAATTTATTTCGGTGCGTATGCAAGTAGGCATAAATCAGAAAGTCAATCAACGACAAGTAAACTAAAGCTTACTAAGCTAAAAGTCAGTCATCTTTAAGTGCCCTATTATTTGCTGTCAAAGGTTGTAGTGCTTTTATAGTAATGACAATACTATTTGTAAGTACCATGTCACAGTGTTATAAAAATATTTTTTTTAAACTTGCTAGATATTGAAATTCTTATTTATAGAGTAACATTCCAACAATAATGGTTCCTCTTGAGCACATACATGTGAATGTATGTGTTGATGGTGTCGGCAGAGGATATGGAGGATGGAGACATTTTGACTTGTCATAGTAGGGAAAGGCACAGGTAGAATTAACATCGTGAATGACTGCACAGTTCCATTTAGTTTCTGGGTCAGCTATTCCTGTTTGCCAGTAGGCCAGGGCTCCCACCTAATGGGATGCAGCTATTATCATCTTACTAACAATACGGTTGTTTTTCCAACTGTAACATGCCAAAATGTTTGCTGTGAAGTAGATCTATTATTGTTTCCATTTTCAAATATCTATTGTCTTTGATAAAGTGTTGGCAGTTGTTTAAATCAGAACTAATTTGTGCCTTGTCTGTTTGGACTTGGAGTATGTGTATGTGAGTACAAGACATGCAGGTTTAAAAAAAAAAAATACAAACTTACACCAACTACAGCAAAAGTGCTGTATATTGAAAACGTAAGCATCCCATACTGACCTCGGCTGTCTTGTTTTGACCTCTCCATACAAATGATATGTCCACCACACTATTTTTTATTTAATACTGCATGTTTGTTTATATTTATGTCCAGATGGCTGTTTCCATTCATTGGCCACATGGGAATCTGTACTTCCACTGGTGTCATCCGGGACTTTGCTGGACCTTACTTTGTTTCAGTGAGTAATGACTGTAGTGCTGTGGAATAGCATGACCTGAATGTGCACAGTCATTAGTACTATGGATGTCAGGTAAAACAGTGAGGATGAGCTTGAAGTGTTGACTTTATGTTTTGAGGAGTAGTCCACTAACGATTGAATTGACTATGAAATATTGATTTACTATTTGTTGTCCATTTTAGGTACACACACTGTTCAAATGCACATTTCAAGTAAGAACTGTATTATCAAACCTCAACAAACTCAAATTGCTGTTAGCGACGTGCTGACCTTAGCACAAGTCAGGAACTGAAAGACCTGCCTGCAGGTTTGTGCTCAGAAATGACCTGGACAGATTAATGTTTTAGACAAAGAATAATGGCTATATTGTTGTAGTTTTCTTGAATGGAAACACATCCAACATGCATATACCAGATGTGCCAATCACCAGGAAAAGGAAAAAACAAACTAGAACCCAACTCCTTATCCCAGCTGCTTTCAAGCAGCTTTTAGACAGAGCGATTCAATCTTTTGTTAAATGCCCCTTTTGTTTACCCACCACCATGGCCGGGAGGTTGATTGAATCCACCCACATTTGTCCAGTGGCTAACGCTAATTTCCAACACTGAGGAACAGTTATTCACAAACTGTTCTGTTGTGCGAGAGAGAGCAAGTAGCCAAAAACGAAATCAATTCACAGCTTGCAGCTCAACAGTGAAATAACATTTTACCCACGTTAAATAGTGAGGAAATAGAAAATCAATATTTGGTGTTCAGTGTTGATATTGTGGACGGCCGCCTTCAATAAATTGGTCTATTAGATACATTCCTTGTACAGCATGTGTTGTAAGGGAGGCAGAAACTAACTATACTACTTTACTACTTTAACATTTTCTTAGCATAAACAAAACATTTTTTGAACAAATAACATCCCCGCATTTTAATGATTTGTAATGGGCATAGTCGATGGGGGTATGTTGCTGCAGTTATCAGTGAAATAATGAAATATGATCCAGGAAGTCAAGTATGAGTGTTCGGTCCATGCACTAAGAGCTTTACAGACTGCAAAACACTGTGCAGCATTCCATGAGAAATGGTTTTACAACTTTACAGCCTTGGCATGACAGAAATCATAATGTCTTAAACACAACAATATCATGGTAAACCTCAGAAACACTTTACTGTCTTAAGTTAGAAAGGTGTGTGATTTGCTAACACAACACATTGCTGAATGATGTTGTCCTCCCTGCTTCTTTTGCAGAATACCCACTTTTTGATACTCCCCATATGAAAGCAGTGATCCCACTGGCAATATATTACATACACACATTTCCTAAATTTTGTTACACTAAACAATCAAAATGACCCAATCCACTTCCTAAAACACATTAAAGTGTGTTTCTGCACTTGTAAGGGTTCACCACATCAATAAAAAAAGAAAACATTAAGGTCAACATTTTTACTAACAAATATTTATTAGTGTAGTATGAAAAATAACATATAATCATCCAAGCTGAATCGAGAAACATAAGTATACTTTTGATCACTTCATCCGTTTTAAAATGATATATAACATCCTAACATTCCCTTCTTTGTAGGAAGACAACATGGCTTTTGGAAGACCAACAAAGTAAGTAACTGGAAACATTTGGGGTGTTTTGACTAAACTTTGATATTTCAGTGAATTTATTTGCATAAAAAAATACAAAGAATCCAAGTTTGGGCATGTTCCATAAAGTGAGTTTACCAAATGTAACTGAGCTTGAACTGTGTGGAATTTACTTAATTTAACCAAGTCAACTGAAATTAAGTTAGACTAAGTGAAACAAGCCTGGCATATTTGATAAACTCACTCTATTAAACAGGGCTGCTTTCATGAGATCTCTCCATCACAACAATACAACTGGTTTCTTTCCTTAACTGCAGGTACTGGATGCTGGATGTAAGCAAAGTTTATGCTAGTGGCTCAAATGCCTGGGACACAGCAGTACACGATGCTTCAGAGGAGTATAAGCACAGGATGGTAAGTATGCAGTCTTGTGGACATATCTTGTCTTTTTACTTGTGAAAGTGAAAACACCAGTAATGATTTGCACTCTTGTTTTCTCCAAAGCACAACCTCTGCTGTGACAACTGTCACTCCCATGTCGCTATGGCTCTGAATCTGATGCGATATGAAAACAGCACCTCATGGAACATGGTCAAACTCTGCCTCCTCGCTCTGATCCATGGAAAACATGTCAGGTAAGCGCATGTGGCATGTCCGGCCTTTGGAAATACTGCTG
This sequence comes from Hypoplectrus providencianus, assembly GCA_028566105.1. Classification (NCBI taxonomy): domain Eukaryota; kingdom Metazoa; phylum Chordata; class Actinopteri; order Perciformes; family Serranidae; genus Hypoplectrus; species Hypoplectrus providencianus. Next base: position 18,779,443 of record JAOWBC010000539.1, on the reverse strand, counting down.
CGGCTATACAGCTACTCTGTAGCTATAGTTTTGAATTGAAAAGGGACACCATTGGAATTATTAGTACATATTAGTGTGTGAAAATATGAACATGGTGTACCATCACATCTGCTCTTGTTTTAATGGACTGGACATTTGGGATTGTCAACCGAAACAGGCATGAATGAACTGGCCACAAGCCAATTTAAAGATATATTTCTTTAAGAACATGATAGATGCTAGCTTTAATTCTGCATGTTGTTCTCTACATGTTTTTCAAGGCTGGATTTGAGACACAAACCCTTATTAGGACACTGTTATGGCATTTGTTGTCAAAGCTCTGATCTATTGAAGTAGAATTTAAAAGGAAATAATGACAGCAACTATGAACATGAATGTGTTTCTATAGAAGATAGACAGTGTAGGAATAGTCTCACAGATTTTGGACAAGGCAGCAAGAAATGTTCTTGACTGGCCATATCAGTCCCCTGATATTATTCCAACTGAACAGGTGTTCCACCTGCTGAAGCTCCTGAACCGAGCACAAAGAGAGGATGGCTGCTGTACAGAACTAGCAGAGCATCACCAGGAAAGTTCCTTCTAATGTCTCTGTGTAATAGACTTGGAGACACAAGAACCATCAGGTTTATGCTAAGAGAGTGCGCCCGTTTTGTTTTGTTGCCTTGATAATGCTGGAGGAGAGCCAGCAATAGCTTACCACTGCAACAGCCCTAATACAAAAATGGTTATTAAGATTAATTTTGTTTTATTGTCATGGTAAGATGTATTGTACATCAGTAACATGTTTACCTTCACCGGCTGAGGCAGCAGTACACCAGCAGCTCTAGTGTTTTGTGAAATAACAATGCTGTTTTGTTAATGAAGTCTGGCTGGTAAGAAGAGAGCACAGATAACAGCTTTGGTTCTCTTCTGTACTGAATGGACTGACAGCAGGGTAAAGTAGTAAAATATTAGAATTTTGAATATGCATAATTGTGATAATAATGTTAACAGATGCAGTTACAGCAGTGGTAAGATTAGCCATTTAGATAAGCATAACTCCCAATGAATAAATAGAAGCAGCATAATTATCCAAGACAACATGCAGTTTTTCTTATGGTTTAAAATAGTTTGGCACTGGTACAGAAAATTGGCAGTTTCCATCTTCTGTCCAAAAATCTCTGCATTTTCTTTGCCTTAAAGGCCCAAACTAAAGCTGACCCTGTAATCTAAAGCTGCTCTCTTCAAAGCCTCCATAAGAAGTAGGGCTGAAGCTTGTGAATATGGTTTCTCACTGTGATCCCAGGGGCTCGGGCAGGATTTTACTGGTATGCCTTGAACCTGTGGTTTCTCAGGACACAAGAGAGAGAGCCCTGATTTTTGGGCAAAAGTGTATGTAGGACACTATCTCAGAAGGCCTCTGGATTCAAGTGACTCTGCTTATTGTTGGTAAGATGTAAGAAGTTGATCAGACAACGAGTACTGAAGTCAGTAGTCACTTCCCTTCACCAGTTGTCTTGGTGTTCAGTGGCAATTACTAGCTACCTTTTCTTACCTTCTATTATCGTAAATTCCTCTATTCATACCAGCTACTTATGTCAGCCGGGTATCTAAGGTTTGTCCATGAAAAGTTAGATCAGTTCCTGCTCTTTTTCTCCCCTTCATTTATCCCTCTCTCTTCTCTATTTCCCTAATCCAGCTGTGCGGGTTTCCTGAAGACCTGGCTGCCTTTCCTGATGCTGATGGGCATCATCCTTACAGTGGCCCTCACCCTCAACCTGCGGTGACCTGGGAGGCAGGTTCAGGACACAGTGGAACCTCCGCAGGTCGAATGTGGGGTTGACCTTTTAGACAACAAAGGGGGCATCACATGGTGTCGATCAAAAGTAACCGAGGAGATAAAGACTACTTACCTCCAAGAGAAGGTTGTTGAACAGGAATGTCCAACACATGTATGCCAACACACGTTTGGTTTGCGAGAAGCAGGCAGCCTGTTGATGGCATTACTCCGGTGGTGAAGCTGGAAAGCCCTAGTGATGGAAATTGATTTATAAGCAGTCATTTATTTGGAGGAAGTGACTGAACACCCCACCACCACTCAAACATTTTTAACGGATTATGATTATTGAAAGCCTAGCAGCAGGGTTAAGCCATCGCAACCTGCAAAGTGTACACATTGTGTAGTTGCATTGGTAGTTGAACAGAGGAAGATATTACCTGAGGGAACACATTCATGCCTTGCTTTCTGATTTTGATGATCTTACTTTGTAATGGATTGGGAGTGTAATCCCATGATTCAGTGCTTCCAGAATGCCGTTTTTCTACTGGGGAGCTCATACATGTTAAATCAATTAGATGCCTTTCTAGGGAATTTATTGCATTTCATGCTTGATCTAATGTAGCTCTTCTAAACATGCCAGAGCGGTTTGTACCTTTGTGCATTTTCTTACTTAACTCTGTAGGATATCAAAACGTCTGCATCTTCTACAAAGAAATATTTTTCTCAGAGATTTGTTGTACATGCATTACACAGGTCACCTCATACTTATGTAGGTTTACGACAAATATTTTCATACCTCTGAAGCCAGATCATCAATGCAAAGATTGTAGCAACCTCAATGAACGTGGCTGTAGAAAAAATATACAGAACGCAACAGAATAGTTAAGCTCCTTTTGGTTTTCTATACTTGTGCCAAATGTAGGAGAATGGAAGACCAACTCAAACTGTGCCCTTGAATTTCTCACTGGTTCTTTGGTTGAACGGCTCATTGGTGACTCCAAAGTTATTGAATGGAAAGCCAGTTGATGTCACAGTCTTAAAACCTGTTTGGATCTTTTTGTTTAACCTTTGAGGTGTTTTTGTTGTTCATTCAAATTTACATATGACTTGATAGGAAAAAGCAAAAGTCAGTGCCTAAAATGACCTCTCTCACACAACCCTAATTTATTTTAATTTTTCTAGTTATTTTTGACACGTCTTGGAAAAAAAAAAAAAAGTTAATTCCACATGATGGCTGGCACTTGAAATCCGTTGCCATGGCTGTCGTGAGTGGATTCAAATCCCCTTATTGTTTGCAATCAAACAGAAAAAAGTGTTGAGCCCTCTCTTTGTCCGCGGTGCTGCCAGAAGCAGCAGGTAGCCAGGATCCTCAGGTTTTTCACACTCACCGACCCCTGCTGAATATCCCCAGTCCCCCCTGCGCCTGGCCAGCGTCACTCCTGCTGTTTTTCCACCTCTGCAGATCAGAGTGGAAGGTCATTGTGAAATGTCAGCGCTGTTTCACAAAGCTTTGATATATTCAGCGGCCTACATCCTGCAATAATCCAAATTAGATGTCATTTATGTGTGATCTGATATAAATTACTGTCTGTTTTATTTTCTGTATTTAGGGTTTAACATTAGGGCTAACACAGTGCCAGTTTTTAGACTTTGCTCTCATTGGGCTTCTGTTGGAAGCAGATAATCTGTGGCCTCTTGTGTGTATTTCACCCATGTTGCCTGTAAATATTTGATCACACATTATACTGTACACCAGGTGCTCTTTATATACTTTGCATACTTGATCGCTCATTCTACAGATTTCTCCTTTTAAATAATTTACAATGTGTTTTTTCTTCTTTACTCCAGTTCTTCATATCATCTCTGCTCGGCGGCGAAGCAGATTCGTGCCTGAATGAGTGTGTCCTTGCGTGTGTGTGTGTGTGTTAGTCAGCACACAGCGCTCAGAGAGAGCATGTGATTGCATGCCAGCATGTGTGTGTTGCATGCATGCAAGAGTGTTTGAGAGAGAAGTTCATGTTTGACACATACTGTGGCTTCTTGATTAATAATCAGCTGCATTTCATTGCAGCCAACTGCCTTGTGATTGATTTCCATATTTCTGACTCCATATCTTTCTCTTTATCTCGTTCAAGTTTTATGCGATTTGCTGGCAAACATTAGCAAGAATAAATAATAAATTAGACTATAACAGGCCTGCTTAAGTTAATGTTGATTAGATGCAATAGCCTGTACTGTGCGTGTGTAGCTGCAGGTCCTGTAGATTAGAGCTGCACAGTCATTTTCTCAAAGCATTAAAACGATGAAAGAAATGGAGATTCTCTATATAAAATCCACGTCTGGGGAGTATTTTAAACCTTTAAACTGTGACAATTCATGACTGTTTTCTAAAGCCATGTCACTAGTGTGAAAAGGTAGCCACCTTTTACTGTAAATACATCTTAACAATGTATATGTTAAATAATTGAAGAATTAGGACTTTGCAAGCAAGCAGACCGGTCGACCCTGCAGTCATATACTAAAAGTAGCATGTGTTTAAAAAAGGAAATCTGGAAATGTGCTCATTATGCCTAGACTGCAGTGGCATTTAAAGTCTCTACCCAAACTAGGAGAACGTGGCAGTGGAACACACCTATAGAACCAAACAGAAACGTGAAAAGCCCTCCGGTTTCCTGTAATTTTGCTAAATGTCACTAAATGGGAGACACACTGTCCTCGACTATGTAAGCTGTTTTCTTTAGTGAAACAGCTCATTCATTACATTCTGAGCTCTGAACGCTAACGAATGAATGAATGGCTCTTTGAGATCAGCTCATGGAACTTACAACATGACATTATTGCTGCTTTATTGCTGCATATATTTATATGTATATTTATAGGAGGAGAGATGGTGGTTGTGAAGTGCACAATATAGTACACCAATCCTTTATTGGAGTGCATGTGTAAGAATGCCATATTCAGAGAAGATTGTTTGAATGGTTTCTGCCTGCTGCGGTGCCTTGTTGTATCCAAGAGCCAGGTCCAGGAATGTGGAGACCTGTGGTCCTCGCGATTCAGCTCGCTGACAAAAGGCAGTCGGGATGCTATTATTAGTGCCACTATCCATATATACTTATACCAGTCTGCAATTTCAAAACCCTCTTTTGTTTCTCTAATCCCCAATTTATCTTTTTATGCTGCAGATCATATAGCCCAGAGGAATTTTAAAACTTCTGCAAGTGACTGTGTGAACTCTGAATGTGTTTATGACTTACAGCTATAATACCAATAAAGATGTCTATTATTGTAGAAAATTGCCCGTGTTTTTGTTGTTGTTTTTTTTAACTTTTCCACCATTGAATCCTGACAACTGTGCTTCATCAAGGCTGTCAGCAGGAGGGATGATGTTCGACTGTCAAGGCACTCTGAGCCATGAAAGGCAAAGTCTCCTCCCTCTGAAGTTTCTATAAATACAGTCCCAAGTGATTCCTGTAATAATCATTAGAATCTGTCAGAATCAACATTTAGGACAGATAGCCATCACAGCTTTGATACTCCACTATCAAGTGGCTAAAGTCCCACTCAGTGGCTGTTACCCTGCGGAGCATCACGCTATTCAAATAAAGGGGGATCAAAGGCTTTGAGGCTGGCTCCCAAATCCCCTTCCTCCACGTTTACCATGCTACCTGGGTAGGCTGCAAGGACGAGCAGCTTGAAATTAAGCAAACACAAAACAGAGTAAATGTTTTGCTTGTACACAAAGTATTAAAAGTAAGCTATATGTGATGAGAGAAATTATATAATTAACAAAACAGACTACTAAAGTTAATATACCTTCAGTTAACTGAGAAAACAATATATATTCTGTAGGGGGACTTTTTCTTCTTTTTTTTCTGAATTCCTTTTGCTATACACAGTTTATTAATAAGATATTGTAGGATGAATGAAACAAGTGACAAATATTCGCTTTAAATGCACCTGTAGTAAAGTTGTTTTTTTCTCATAAAAGGGGAATTTTTTGCTTTTTTCCTTTTCTTGTGTAAAATAAAAATACAAAAAATTTTTTAAAATACTGAGTGGAAAAACTGATGAAAATGGTTACTCCTGACGCAGACACCTAAAAAAAATGTTTGTTTTTATATTCCTTAACATAAAAAAAAAATATATATAATGTAAAATACCTACAGTAAATTGGTATTTTACATAATGGAGGAATGAAATACCGAGTTATTATTATTATTATTATTAAATATCTTTGCATTTTAATTAAATACATTTTTTTTTTTAAATCTTAAGAAGCCCGTTTTTGCAATCTTGCATTTGCTCCTCATACCCAAAGCCGCTCAGCATTGGTCAATGCCTTTGACGCCACATGATGGTTTTGGCTGCACCGTGCATTGGTAAATGTGAGCAGAAAGCGAGCAGAGCACACTTCCTCCTCCTCCTCCTCTCTCATGCCACTACTTTCTGCTCCAGACTGAGAAGAAGATCTCGGCGGATCCGACCCGAGTGCATGCGGGAGTAGAAGCCCCTCCCCGCATATCATCTCACCAGGCGATGGTCCTTTTAACTTCATTGTTGGAGAAGAAGCGACGCCCCGCTTTGCCACGGCAAAGGATCAAACACCCCCTCTGATCGGCACGACCCCCAGCCCTGTTCTCATGGAAATCAGACCCTGCCTCCCGGCCACACTTTCTGCTCAGATGCAAAGTTGAAGCACATTCCCAGCCGGGACAACACATGATGATGATGTCTTGGAGGAGTTGATCGTTTCATTTATCCGTTTTTCTTGTGAGTTTCTCCTTTTCGGACCGCACACTTTTTTTCCCCCTCTCCAACATGCTGGATTTGGCGCAGCGCATTGTTTTCTGCGCTCTGCTCGGCTCCGTTTACGCGTCGTGTCCTCCGCGCTGCGAGTGCTCAGAGGCGGCTCACACCGTGAAGTGCGTCTCCAGAGACCTGCGGAGTATCCCGGCCGGTATCCCCGGATACACCAGGAATCTGTTCATAACTGGGAACCAGATCGGTCGGATCGGTCCGGAGTCTTTTAAAGGGCTGGATAATGTGACCAACCTGTCCCTGAGTAATAACAGGTAAGACTTTCTGTCACTACTTTGGCGCGAAGCAAATTTATCCTGAGGAATCCAGAACAAATGGTGCATTTAAGACACAGTTAGTCTGAGTAACAAAGTCCTATTTTTCAGCGTTTCTGAAATAAAGCAGTTTAGGAGATTGCATAATTTTGTTTAGATGACATTTAATAAGATGATTTTCAAATGACAACCATATTCAGTTTTACTTAATAAATCAGCTATTTTAATGTATAGTAACGTCACTTTACCCACTCCTGCTCTAAGTGACTGTAAACATGACTGATGTCTCGTGGATGTCCTCAAATCCAGAATATCCGTGGTGGAATCCCACACCTTCGCCAGACTCCGCAGCCTCCGCTCCCTGGATCTGAGCAACAACCAGCTGGCAGTCATTCACCCCGAGGCCTTCACCGTGCAGAACCAGTCTCTGCGGGAGCTCAACCTGAGCCGAGCCCTCTACAACCACTCGTCGGTGATGGACCTGGCCACCTCTCTCCGCTGGAGCTCCCTTGCCAACCTGAAGGGTCTGGACCTCTCTCACAACGGCCTCATCTATTTACCCTCACGTATCTTCTCCCACCTGACCAGCCTGCAGCGCCTCCAGCTGTCAAACAACTCCCTGGTGGCCATCCACAACTCCTCCTTCTCGGGTTTAGAGAACCTGAGGGAACTCGACCTGACCCTCAACGCCCTGAAGACGGTGCCGGAGGAGGGCCTGCAGGAGCTGGACTCCCTGCCCAGAGCTGATCTCCTGCTGGGGGAGAACCCGTTTACGTGCACATGTGGAATCGAACCTTTTGCTCTGTGGCTCAACAGATCACAGGGGCGCATCAGTGACGCTGGGGGGCTCGTGTGCGCCTTCCCGGCCAGCATGAGAAACACATCCATGCTCGCCGTGGGCACGTTGACTCTGGGGTGCCATCATAGGGGAGCAGGGGCCGACCTTGCTTTGCAGACCTCTTACGTCTTCTTAGGTATAGTCCTGGGCTTCGTGGGGCTCATCTTCCTTTTTGTGCTTTACCTCAACCGCAAGGGCATCAAAAAACGCATCTACGACATGCGGGACGCCTGCAGGGAGGTGTGGGAGGGCTACCACTACCGCTTCGAGATCGACTCCGACCCCAGGTTATCACAGGTCTCCACGAGCGCTGACGTGTGAGAGGACAGTGTGTTTTCTTACAACGGACTATTTTCTATTGCGTTTATCAGTAGGGACATGTAAAAAGTGTACAGATTTCTCTGTAAATATATACATACAATCGTGTTAATACTCTTTTAGCCTTGTTGTTTAAAGCATGCACTGCCCATCTTTCCTCATCACACAACTAACTTTGTCTCGAATGGACGTGAATGTTGCACAGGGAATCCACTGATTGACATTTCTTACATTATGCCTGCCCCGTATGTCCACACAGCATCACAGCAAGTGCCTGAAGTCAGCCGGGTTTTATTTCCTAACAGAATCAGACCGATACAGGATTTTTGAGGCCGATTTTGGAGTAGGAAAATCCACTGATCACCAAGGCTTTCTGAGATGGAATGGAAACTTTTTTTTGTCATTTTTGCAGGCACTGCAAGATACTGAATGAAGCTTTCTTAAACAAATAACTTTATTAAAATGATCAACCAATATATCAACCGACTTTAAATATGAATATAGAGAAAATAATAAAATAAAGAGCAACACCATCTTTTGATGACCCCCAGCATCATTTTCTGCGTTATATATTCTGTAAAAAAAGTTTTTTATATCATAAACACTGAGAGATACTGACACGGGTAGGCCAATCTCCCTCTACCTCCTTATCAAAGGAGTGAGAAGTCATTACTCTGTGTCACCTCTTGTCTTTAGCTTGTAAAAAAAAGCAACAAAATGCTGCAATAAAATCTTGACACTACAAAAACAAACCTCTGGGGATTTAAAGCACAATCACTCACTCTTCTTTGAACCGTTTCAAGCCCTTTGGTCCCTGCGTCCTCCTGCCCCAGGGTGCCACTGAGGAATTAAGCCTCCAAAGCTTTTCCCAAAGCTTTGCTGAAGTCACCACTCTGCTCCTCTCTGGCTGTTGCAGTTGAAGGGGGGACAATTCAGTGCAGACCAGCGGAAATCTCTTAGCCCCCTCATTTTTTTTCTCCCTCTCTCTCTCTCTCTTTTTTTTTTTTTCATGAACTGTTACTTTGTTTCAACTCCTTGAGTTTTATTGTCAAAATGATGAGAACCAGTCCTGGGCTGAGGCCGCTGAAAGCAATCTCCCCTCCCGCCTTAAAGACAACAGCCACTCTGGAGGCTCTTTGAAAGAAAAGTCTGGCTCTCCACGTTTTTCTGTTTAGGGGATTTTTTTTTTTCTGCAATGATAAGATACAGATGATTCTGAAACACCAGCGACATTGTTTCATTCTGCAGATTGCTCTGACCGGGTTAGGAGTGAGCCTTATGAAAAGAAAGAAGACTATGTTCCCAAACATTTAGTTGTGTCTCTTACTCGTATTCTTATGAGCTGGTTTGTATGGTTTCTTATGAAAATGTTTGTATTGTGTTTTTTATGACTCGTTTTAAACAGGGTAAGGGTGTGATAGAGAGCTATTTAAGGTTAGGCAACAAAAAGGCTAGTAAAAAATAACACGGTGAGGCTTAAAATCACTAATTGACTGGTACATCAGTGACCTAGTAAAGAAATTTCAAGTGGGACAACACCTGCTTCCTGGGTCAAAGCAATGTTTGTGCCATCCATGTCCCCTTCCACACATTCCTAAAGCGTCCACTATCTCTATGCTAAATGAACAGATGCAAATTTTGTGGGATAGCTACTAAATTCAGTGCATTTTGGGGGTGATTGCTACAAAATTCTGTTGTTTTTTTTCATGGGATTGCTACAAATTCAATGCATTTATTTTTGGGGTGGCCATAAATTTATGTGGATTTATTTTATGCGTTTGTTACAAAAATCAGTGCAATTATTTTTGTAACAGCTACAAAATGCAGTGCATTCTTTCTTATTTTAATTTTTCTTAGGATACCTGGGAACCATTCTTGAGAACAGCCTGTATTTATCTCTCAATCATTACATTTTACATGCATGTTTCAAATAACTCAAAAGATTACCTGCATGAATCCTAAACCAAACCTAGTGAAATCTTCTCCCAAAGGCCATATGTGTCATCCCTGTTTTTTGAAATGGCTCCATAACAAAAGCAATGCTCAGTGGCCTTATGATGCTACAAAGTGAGACAAACGCAGATGAAGACAGGGGATGGCAAGCTGCCATTCTTCACAGTGTTTATTGCCTAAATTGCTAGCTATATATGGTAGGTATTTGGAACTAGGGGGGGAAGAGGCCTGGAATGAACTGAAACAGCCTCCTATTGTTCGAAGCCAAAGCAGCATCTTCATCCTATCAAGATGTTCTTTAAACTCATCTGATAGCAATCCAGAAATGTTTATAACATGGGGACATTTATCTGCATGTGTAATGACAAAATAAAGCCTGAGAAAGTCCTGATGTCTGCATACTCATTCGGAACGAACAGCGTAAATGAACGTATCGATAATATTTGGTCTAGATATCATTTCTGAGCTTCAGAAGCACATTAAGACGTGCATTTACTCGCAGAGGAGAAAACAATTGAGGCTCGTACGCTGACACAAAGGGCGGCTCGGATGGCGAGACGCCTCAAATAAGCTTTGTTTTCCAGCGCAAAAAAGATGCCTTGTGATACTCATCCTCTTTTCTGTTTTCACAGACAGCCATTATGCCGCCACATAATAGGATTCACTCACGATGACAAAGTTGAGCGCTGTGATCCAGCTATTGTTAAAGTGTCATCATTCTTAATAATTTCCTGTGGGAGAAAATCCCTCGAGAAGTTTTCCTTTCCTATTACACCACATGTCACAGGCGGGTCATTAGGCCGGCCACGGGTTATTGGTGTCAACCGGCGGAGCAGAGAGAAGAAAGATTATCCCCCTGCATGTCATTATTTCCGTTTTCACTCATTAAAGTGTGGATTAGGGCCCGTGCCTTTTCTGTCTTTTTATGAGTCTGGCTGTTTGAAAAGTATATGGTGTGTTTGCTATAGGCTGTGCGAGATTGTCTCAGCAGGAATGCAATGAAAACAGAGGAACCCTACCAACACACACAGACGTTCTCCGTTACTCCCAGCTTGTTAAAAACAGAAAAAAATCACTCCAATTACAGCGTTCTCTCACACTGTATGTTGCAACACATATCTGATTAAAAGATCACATCATTATTTCAACTTCACTCGCTATTTCTTGTATTCCCACAAGCCATTTGTCACACTGAGGTTTTGTTTTAGAGGAAGCACTTTTAAAAACTTTAACAGCTTTATGATGCTCTATGTTCATCATGTGGTTTCTGCTGTTGCACAAGACATTTTTTTTTTTTACCGTTGAGAACTGCTCTTCTGGAGCACAGCAGGCTTTCTTTTTTTTAATTTTTTTTTTTTTTTATGTCATATGCCTCCTGTCTCCGGGAACATCTTGGCGCCATTACATGGGTTTAATAGCCATGATAGGGAATATGCCTTAAAAGTGAACACCACATCTGTGAGGAATTGAACATGTTAAAAAGAGACCACAACAGTCAGCAGCATGACGACAGAGACAAAGTGGCATCTAACCCCCCTCCACTGGCATTTTATGACAAATACAGCTGTCTCTCTCCCAACTCAGGACAGATGTCATCATTTACATTCGCCTAAATACTACACAGACATCTGATACTCTGCTTCACATTTGGTTTCCCACTTTTGAAACCAAACCATGCACAGGAGTGTGAACCAAAGTCTCCTCTCCCTTATCGGCCCTTTTCTTCTTGTAACAATGAACTTGTTTGTGATGTGAGATCAATGAATTCATCCGCCCTGCTTCCTGTGTGTTGCCTATCCATCACGTCCAACCAGTCTGGTCAGTGAAGGTGGGGACTAACCCACAGAAGTGGTTCCAGCGGGGTATTACCTATTGTTCTGCTGCTCACTTGATCAATGTGACTAATTGTGTTGGCCAGAAGAATCAAGCAAGGAAGAGTTGGTACAGCTGGTCCAAGTACCCATTAAAGCCAACCGGCCCCCCATTTATCACTTTCATACAGGCTGGAGCTAGCAGCACGCAGCATGAACACATACCTGCTCATGGTATCTGTTCAAGCTGCATTCAGAGTCTGTGGTACTTTTAATGCCACAACACCAATAAAATGATTGGTTTCACTATATGGAAATTGATTAATTAGATCCAATAACATTCAGAAAATAATAAGATTAGTTATAACTAAGTGTTAACAGTGTGATGAATACAGGAAGGACACATTTTGACTGGACCCATCAGGGAATCACAGGTCACTGTTTTCAAAAGTTAAATATAGCAAAAGTCCTACAAAAGGGGTTTTGAGTAGGGTGGTAGCAAAGATTAGCCATTTTAAAGAGAAAACATGTAATATATCAAAGTATCAAGATGTACACCACATGTGTCAGCCTGACCGTATTAATTATAATAATAAAACTGTGACAAAAGACAATGAAAGCCAAAACAAATTGAGCTGAATTGGAAGAATCAATGCCAAATGTAATTGCGTGAATAAAAATATAAATATATGAAAAGTGATGCACTTATCAAAAAAGGGGAATGAACTAGTCAGTTACTTAATATTTTGACCAAACTTATTGACACAGTTTGAATCACCAAAATGCCTCTACACAAGCCCTAAAAAATATCACCCACCACCATGGGAAATCTCCACATGTCCAAAGAACATTTTATCCTCTTTTCAAATACAGAAAAAAACTTTACAATAGCCATAGTTAAACTGTCCTAAAAATAAAAGTAAGGAATCATCAAATTTTAACTTGTCTTTATTATAAGTCACAATGCTTATTGATTTGATTAGCATCTAATTGAACAATCTATCAGTCCCACTTGGGTATTTACACACAGTTGTATAACATGTATGTGTTCACATGTCAAAATGAGATTCTTCATGCTCTTGAAATTTAAACAAAAACCTCTTGGTGCTTAACCGCAATGGCTCCCCAGACCAGCGGAAAATGAGAAACAAATGCTTTCAACGAAGTCCTGTCTCGTATGAAAGAAAGGCTCATGTAAAACACTCCACCGCAACAATGCAGCTTCCCTCTGAAGTCTTCAGGACTGTGTCTCCATTGATCTCAGAATTGACTACAACTGTAAACGGAGCAACAGCACGGATCTGCCCGGCTGGATAGCCCCCCCACCAACACCCCCGTGACTTCCCCTCCTCTGGGCCTCACTGTGTCCTGAAGCCTTGTTGTGGGCTCCGCTGTCCTACAGCTGGCCAAGAATCAGTCCCCTGATCCATGTGGCTTGTCAGAAGTTTCGTTTTGTTGTTGCTGTGGTTGTTTGTAGGAGGATGAGGTTAGGGAGTTTTCAGTTAGAGAGCCATTTTTCCCAGCGACCCATCCTCCCTCATTCTCTCATACTGGGGTGAGCAACTAAAGCAAAGCTTTTTTCATGAGCTGAAATTTTGATTAAAAGGCAACATTTCTCATCCGAGAAAGAGAACAGCAAAGTATAAAGATGAATTGTTCCAATGGCAGCCAAACGTAATCAAGCACTTCCATTGATCAGGAATTCCAGAGGAATAAGCCCCTCTATGACTCATTAAAGAGCCACTCCTCTGGTCCTCTCCGAGAAAGGCCTGTGCTGCTGCTAGATTATAAATGGCCTTGACCCATTTTATAGAAGGACAAGATACTCACAACTCCTGCACTACTTTATCATCTGCTTCATGCATCAATGAATTGGTTTGGAATTTAGCAGAGAGTCAAGCAAACACAATAGTCCAGCTGGCAATAGGAATCATTTGAAGACACTTGGGATCAAATCCCCATTCATTAGACCCTACATGGTTCATATACAAAGGCGTAATTTATTGCCGCATATGGTTGTTGTCAACTTTTGATGGAATTACAGTAGAGGGCATTTCATGTGGATATCAAAGCTGCAGAAATCAATATTTTATACAAACAATGGAGGAAATAGTGTGATGTAAAAATGACTGTGGTCAGGAACCCACAGAACAGTTGGTGGTTAGTTTTAAGTGTATGGAGCAGCTAAAGAGACTGAAATTTATGGATTTGGTGGGGACTAAAAGCAAATTTTGGGCTATGATAAAGTGGTGTGGATGGTTTAACTGTTACATTTAAGCAATAATGCTAATTATACATATACAATTATCCAATATAACCAATTGAAACTATGGCCCAAACTATACAATTAAGTCCATATTTCACCTTTAACTTTATCTTTAGAACAATGTTAGTCATAAAGTGAAGTGGAAAGAGTGCAGCCTCTCTGATGATGGATCCTCGAGCTGTTCCTGGAATGTGTTGGGTGTGAACTCTCCATAGGTAGTTTGACCTCTCGCCTTCCTGGAGGGCGGAGACTTAAGCTCATTATTATTACCTTCATTATTTCCAATGCTGGACCAGATGCCGGAGCGGGAGGGGGCCCAGCGCACCCAACAGGGATCTGAGGCACCTGATTGGTCAGAGGGAGAAGAACGGTTCGGAGGCCAAAGGGTAGATTCTTCCGGAGAAGAGACACCATCTGCTGACTGTCTCTCTCACATTTTACAGCATCTTGCTACCTTCGGACTTTGAGGAGATGATGCTGCTTTTTTTGGAAGAGGTCACTTTCTGCTTGTTACAGCTTGCATGACAAAATATTAAATCTCTGACTGTAGCATCAGATGTAACGTAGCTCTTACATCAAATTGATATAATCCAGATCAGGAAATCTGATTTTTTTTTTTTTTTTATATATTTGTGAAATCCATGACCTGCCCTAAAAAATGTTTGAATAGTTCTCACGTTTTCTAGGAAAAAAGTTTTATAACAATCCTGGATTTTTTTTTAAAACTCACTGATGATATTCTGATCCTGCAATTAAAGTTGCCATCATCAATATTTTTAAATTAACAATAGATCAAACCATCCATCCATCCATCATTCTTGGACAGGAATCCTACAGGAAGAGTCACTCATTTGACCTAATCTGCATGTCTTTGAAAGGTCTCGCTCATATGAACCCACATGCAATGACCACCTGACAACAGCTTTTCAGCATCCCTCAGCTTTTTTTAGGGGCTTTTCCAGCCCACAGCTTTATTTTGTGGTTAACTGTCACCGCTCTCATCAGTGTTGTTTATAGTCACAGCAGGCACGTTTTCTAGTGAATAGCTCCAATAAACACAAGGTACCTGCCACAACATGAAAGGGTCAAGTTTGGGGTAAAAAAAAAGACAAATTCTAACCTGAGAAACACTGCTTACATAAATGCATCACTAATAATAATCCAGCCATATATTTGGAAATATATAAAAGAATCTGGGTGCAGCTAGTCTACATAGCACGCACTTTTACTGTGACTTTACTTGAGTACATGTTGATACTGGTCCTTTTGTGCTTTCAATTAAGTAATTTTTGAATGCAGGACTTTTACTTGTGGTGGAGTAATTCTGCAGTTCTGTAACTTAAGTAGAGGACTCTGAGTACTTCATCAACAATTAATAGGTATTAGAAGCGTGAACTATAATACCATATAACTTTACAATGAAAAACAAAATGCTCAAATAATCATAAAATGATTAATTAAATATTTTACTTGCAAACTGGGGCACGGGTTGCATGAGCCAGCATGCTGTTAAATCTATTTAACTGATATTGTTATTCTGTGTGTTTGTTTCTTATTTTCTAAATTGTGGGCTGCATGGGTCTCTGGTTCAATCTGGCTCGTGGCTCTTCTGTGTGGAGTTTGCATGTTCTCCCTGGCTCAGTGTGGGTTCTCCCCAGGTCCTCCAGCTACTTCCAGCAGTCCAAAAACATGCAGCTTAGGTTTAATTGGTGACTCTGGATTGCCCGTAGGAGTGTATGAGAGCATGAGCTGTTGTCTCCATGTGTCAGTTCATGGATAGCCTGGAGACCTGTCCAGGGTGTACCCCGCCTTTCACCCAATGCCAGCTGGGATCGGCCCCAATCCCTCACGACCCAAATTCAGATGAGTGGTTAAGGGTAACGGATACATCTGAATCCTGATAACATCATTCTCATGAATTCTTTTGTCTATTATTTCCATGTCACAAAATCTTATGACTGCCCTGAATAAAACGTCATGTTTGTAGTAGTTTCCAGATGACAGCAAAGTAAGGAACTAAAAGTTTGGTTAGGACACAAAAGCAGCTAAAATGGACAGAACAAGATGTGTTTCCAGACTCAGGGGTCTTATTAGACATGTTCTCCTCCTGTGTTTCTGTCCCTTCTCAAAATGTTCCCACTTCCTGCAGAGCTCTGCACATAAACTAGATGACGATGCTGCATTCGCCCTCTCCTCCGTCTCACCGCGGAGGCAGAGTGGAGCCTGACACAGCGTAACCTTTACAGCAGAGAGCCTCCTCAAATGAGCGTGCCTTCCACCCGTCTACAGGTCAGGGGTCTGCGCCGATCGAACATCAGTGATCGTCCTTTTGTTAGAGGAGCTCTCTAATGCACAAAAATATGCACTTGTGAGACATGCATGGTGCAGGCAGAATGTGAATTCAGATGAGAAAGATCATCTGCAAGGAGAAAAGAGCCGCCTGTTTTGATGAATAGATCTCATTTGCTGTTTGATTTATGTTCCCCCTCCTATGTATTGTGTGTTATTCTTAATGCTCCTGTTATCAGGAATGCTTACAGTGATTCCAGTGGCAGACATCCACTTGCTTCCACTCCTCGCTCATATGAATGTTGATAAGCGTAATGGAAAGAATTCAGAAAAGAGGAAACTGTTCCAGAAAAAAACCCTCTCCGCTATTTCCTCTGACAGGAAATTGTGTCTTTGATCTAAGCCACCACACTCATCTGGCCATCGCATGCGAGGTGTCACTCCTTCCTAAGGCGGGGAGGAGGAAATTTGGCCACGGTGGCTCATACAGGACGTCCGTGTAAGTGACGAGCACTCGGGAACCTAAAAGATGAAAAAATATGATTTAAAAAAAAAATCTAGGTTCAGGAAGTCTGTACAGTAAAGTCGGGAAAGTAGGACACAGTGACTAATTTGTTGTGTGCTTGCATCATGCTTCCTCTGGCAGCAGGGGATTGTGGTTAATGAACACTTGACCAAGCACAGTCTGTGATGACAATTCACACCTGCCAGAGACCGTCGCCAGAGTTTGTGTCACCTACACCGGGGTCATTTTCATGTGGCGCGTCCCACACGGTCACAGATCAGTCAGACACACACAGGAAGCTGATGATATCACACTCACATGGCAGGATGACATCATACATTTTGCTTATCATGTCACACAGAAACAAATGAAGCTGGAATGCACGATTGTCGTGTTTGGGTACGTGATTTATATTCTGCAAGCAGAAGGCGGAAGCATCTTGATGTGCTTTTTGTCACAGTTAGGGTCGAGTGCATCATTACTGCAGCGCGCCGCCTGGGTCTGTTCAGCGTCAGGGGGTGAAGGAGTCATCATTAATAATGTTAACAAGGCCATCAAGACTAACGTGATGTTTCTCAAGGTCGAGCTCCATGCAGAGAGGAGAAAGCTCAATGTAACAAAGCAGGCGAGAGCTCAGGG
>JAOWBC010000539.1:18720571-18739473 GCA_028566105.1 Hypoplectrus providencianus | reverse complement strand
GGGGGATAATATAGAGGTTATTTCATAGAGTGAGAGTTAATTTCATTGTTAGACCAGTTTCATCCATCCAGGCTCAGCAGCTTGTTCCAGCGAGAGCAGGAGAGAGCAGAGGACAGACAGTGCTGCAGTCAGCCACAGTCTTTGTGCTGCAAAACTAGCTCAGCCCAGCAGAAATGGAGGCAGAGGGGAGGGGCATGGGAGAGTGTGTGTGTGTGTGTGTGTGAGTGTGTGAGCGAGCGGCGAGAGCAAAAAGGGAGAGGGAGAGTGTTCTCTGCGTGTGTGTGTGTGTGTGTGTGTGTGTGTGTGTGTGTGTGTGTGTGTGTGCGAGCTCACAAGAGCAAAACAGGGCTCGGGTTTTTAGCAGGCTGAGAAACAATTCACTGAAGCAAACGCAAAACAACACACTTTGTCAGCAGATTGAATTTTCTCAAGTACATTAATTAAAAATCACATAGAGGAAAAGAAAAGGGGTGAGACAGAGAGGGAGCAGGGGAGAGAAACAGACGAGCTGGGGAGAGGAGGAGGGAGAGGGGAGTGAGAGCGAGTGAGAGGCACCCTGGAATCTGAATAAGACATGTTCACACAGGAAGCAAGGGCCCCAGAATAGCAACAGGAAACTGGCCCCGGACTCTGAATACCGTCAGCGCCAGAGCCTCGCAAAACAAGGCTGCGCTGCACAGCGTTATGAAAGCTGATTTACTGAGAGAAGAGAGAGAACGAGGAAGGGAAGAGGAGGAGGTGGAGGAGGAGGAGGAGGGCGCAGGCAAAGGAAAGAGAAAACGAGAATATAGACAGAAAGAGGAACGAGAGAGAGGCAGAGAGTGAAATATAAATATATAAAAACAGAAAGAAAGAGAGAAATGCAGCAAAAAAAAAAAAACTGAGAGTGTAATATTGAGGCTCGGAGGGGGTTGGGCTGGGTAGGAGAGGAGAAAAAAAAAGTGGGCCGGCCTTGTCAGGCTGATTGCTCCAGAGCTATGTCGCAAAAACAAGCTTAGCTGCAGCAGGAGAGCAGAGCTGGGCTGGGCTGAGCAGGGAACGGGGATTGCAGGAGGGTAGGGGTGGGTGGGGGGGAGACTCAGAGTTGATCAGCACCAAGACTGGAAGATCCCTCGGTTCCAGATCAGGAGGCTTGGCACATAACATTAAAGGTCATTAAGGGGGGGGGGCTGTTGTTGTGATGTGGGTGGTCCCTGAGCTCTGCAAATGCACTGGATGAGACTGAATCCACGCGAGGGTGGGGTCCTCATGGACATTTAAAGGGGGGAAAACTATGACCAAAACCAACAAAAGTCATCATAAAAAATACTTCACATAACTACTTATATCACTAATTATACTTTTAAGTAGCGCTAAATGAAAAGCTAATGAGTCCATCTATTACATTACAACACTGTTTAAATGTAAATATACATATCAGATGCAAACAAAGTAGACAACATAAACAACTGACGCGTCCTTAAAGATCAAACTACTCCAGATGAACAGAAGGATGGAAGATGGAAAAACAAACTCAAGCGTGAGTGTGTGACCAACATGTGACCTTCCTCTCAAGTCTGGAGCACATTCAGACACATTAGAAAAGAGGAGCATCACAACCAGTGGGCGGTTCTGAGTGGGATTAGCCCCAACATGAAGAAAGGGTGTACAAAAGACCTGGGAAAGGACAAGAAGGAGATTTTTTTTAAAGAGAAGGGGGGGAAGGTGGGAGGGAGGGAAGTTGACGGTGGTCTGGTAGTTTTTCACATTCCCATGGGCTGACATGGAAAGGAAATGTCACTTCCAGGGAGAATGAACGCAGGGCAGTGACCGCCTGCTTTGCTTGAGCTGGAGCGATGGAGGAGGTGGGCAGGTAGGAGGTACGTAGGCTGTATTGCTGCAAGGAGTTTTCATTCCAAAGGATATTATAATTCTCTTTCCTAAATAAAGATACTGGATTCATGACATCCATTTGTAGACTAAGCAAAACCACATTGGGGTTGCTATCATAAAGTATATTTCTTTGAAACATGACTAAGAAGGCCAGGCCCCAAAAGCTGAGCAGCACTAAATGTTAATAGCTAGTTTGGCGATAAAGGGCTACTTAAGTAAATTAATATTACACTTCCAGTGTCAAGTTAAAAAAAAAAAAGTAATGGTGAAAATTCAAGCAGAAGGGGCTGATATACCCTGACATTTAGCCTTTAGCATGAGTTAAAGGGATAGCTCAGTATTTGGACATTAAGTTGCATGAAATACTTGACAGAAGTATAGTGGATGCAAAGCTAAATGCTTACTAGCCAAGCTCCGAAATCAATATAACTCTGCACTATTTTTTTTTTCTTTAAAAAAGCCATAATAGAATGACATTAGTGTTACTACATGCTGCAGGAAGTACAGCAGGTTGTGGAATAGGTGACCTTTTAGTGTACAGGTAGTACTGTGGAGGCAACCTTGTAGTTTCATGACCATGCCATCTTCCTGGAACTATCTATTCTATGATCTGAACTGGCCCAGGAACTCGGCAAGTACGCCAATAGCTATACATTTCACCGGTGTAGAACCTTTTCCCACCATGAGTTGTGTTAACCAAGGACTTCATGTTGCATTCACTTGCACCTTGTTATGACCAAGAAACCTAAGCTGTTTCTACCTACCTTTCCAGTAGCCAATTCACTTGTTTTGTGAAATAATTTATTGCCATTTCATAATTTATAAAACATTTAAGAGTGGTACAACTATGTCAATATCAGTTTATGGAGGGATATATATTTTATCTCCTGCATCGCAACCGTATCGTGTCTTTCATTAGACCTTCATTGCCTACCCACATTTTTCGGGTTCCGCACCACCAGTTTTTAAGACTTTGAACTAAAAATGTACAATCTCAATCCCAAACTGAGATCACCCTGATGACATCATCAGGTTTGAAAGCTCCCTACAGAGCAACAGAAGACAATTATTCTCACAGGCTGTGTAGTACTCCTCAATGAGTGAAATCATTCATGTGTAAAATTGGCATAGTACCCCTTAAATCAGTAACTATGGTTATTCATTATAGACTAAGTCAATAATGTGACGCATTTAATTGAGAAAAGTACAGAACAGTCTTTATTTCCTTCCTCTCAGTTCATTTCCATTCATAGAAATTAAAACCTTGTTATTCGTACTAATTTCTTGTTCCATTGCTTATTGTTCTGTACTCCCTGTAATTTCTGTTTAAGATTGGCACTGGTAACATGACTACTACGTACAGAGGGTTCCATGCAGACAACAACAGCTCCGGGGAACCAACAGTGCAGTAAATACTCAACAGTTAAACTGTGCATTTGTGTCCTAGAGCCAGGAACCAGCTCAACCTGCTCAGCTAGTTCCACTACGGCTGCCTCTCCACCCCCCTCCCTCATCCTCCACCTCTTATCCACAGCCCTTTTCTCAAGCTGACTGTTGCTTTCCTACCTGCGCCTTCCAGCAGGCGCTGAGCCTCCTGTACTCCTTTATTCCCACCTCAACGGCGGCCTAACAGACGCTGGGTTTTTAGGCACCTGGCTCAAACAGACCCATCTGTGCTGTGGATGAGGTGATGTCTGTCTGGCTCTGTGCAAAAGCTACTAAAGTAGCTAAATGGCGCTTACCTCTCAGCCGCTGTTGGATCTGGATTCAAACATGTTCTAAGGCAGATTAAAACAAAGGCGTCTGTACAAATCACTGCAGGTGCTTACAAAATAAATACCTTTTCTTCATCAAATTAAACCTGTAGATCTGTCACACACATCCTGTCAGGTGTGTTTTCATTTGGAAAACATGCTTCTTTGCTTAAGTTGGCTAATTTAAGATTAGACTACCCAACACTACTTTATAAATTGTGGTGCACAAATACTATTCTGAAGAAATCTGTTTTTTATATAAATTTGCCCGCCAATGGGACAATGAGCTCACTGGTGAGCTAAATTAAAACTGCTTATCAGGACTGAATACTATTGTAGTATGAATATTATTCAACAAACCAGTGCCATTACCAATGTGACATTTTCCAAACCCTAGAATCCTGATTCCAACAAATCTGGCATTGAATGTGATAATTGACTCTCATATATTAATTGTGATGATGATGTGTTGCACAGCACCCAAATTTTTTTAATGGGGGGTGGAAGCTTGAATGACTTGATGCTTATTAAATTAACAAAACTTCCTAAATAAATGTTTACATTTTTTTTCACAAAAGTGCTTCAGAACTTAAATGATAAGCCTTTTCATACTTAAGAACAATTTAAGAAGACTAAGACTAAGTCAATAGCCACACATAGGATATAATATGTAAATGTAACTTCTTCTATGCAATTTGTTTCTTTTTTGTCACAGTACAGCTGGTGCAATATGACAGTATATACAAGCAGTAGTAGAAATGTTACCAGTAGAAATTTGCCAATTTAGTTTCCACCGCAGAAGCTAATCTCACCCATCTCAATATTTCACAAATCCAATTTTCTAGAATGAAAAAAGCTTCTCTCCCAAACATAAACTGTATTTAATATGTTGAAAAAGCAATTTATTATGTTATCAACCGATCTAATAATGATAAACGGGAATTCAATAAATAGCTAAATAAACATCATTACAGTGTCAATTGCTAATTATTTACAAAAAGGCATAATTTCTAAATAAGGCCAAGCAAAATGTTCTACATTATGTATTGTGTGAAATATGAACATAACACATAAACAGATACTGCTTTTGAAAGGCTAATATTTATAATATCTGTCAACTCAATATATCTGTCGGGCTCTAGTCTAAATTCACAGTAGTGTGCAGATCCTGGAGATTTTATCTTAGTTGGGATAGTAAGTGTGGAAAAATTCCTTGATATCAGGCTCAGTAACAAATCAATATCAACTTCTTTAAATGAAAACATACCACAAAGCTGACAAAACTTGGATTCAGAGTGCACTGACAGATGTTCAACAGGCTCAGTGAGGGTTGCATAGACACGAATCCCCTTCTTAGCTACATGTTTCAATCTTCAGAAACTAGCAACAGCTCACTATATCGAAACATTTTCTGTATTGTGTCAGAGTTTGTGCTGCATGAGTCTGGTTATTACAATAGTTTAATTTCCAGGTACAGCAGAAGGGACAGGTGCACGTTTACTCAACACCTGTAGGAGCTGTTTTGACACACACAGCTAGCAGGGTTTAATCTGCACAGCGTCATGTGCACTCCACAGGGGTGCCGGGGGAAGAAGGGGAAGTTCATCTCTACCTTAGCCAGATTAACGGTTCTCTCAGCCAATCACGAAGTACCAATGGGGAATCCCCGAGAAGTGGAAAGGAAATAAATAAAAATAGCCCTGGCTTGGCCTGCTCGGCCAATGGCTGGGCCCGCAGAGAGATGTATAAATAAATAAGAGAAATAAATAAAAGAGGAGGGAAACACATCCTGAGGGCATCCCCTACTGGCATAGACGCCGCTGCCTCTCATCCCTCCCTCCCTCTCAGCATCTCCCACTCCAACCAATCACTCACACTATTTGAAGTTATTTGCTTGCACTCCCTCAATCCCGCACCCCCCCACCTCCACGCACCCCACCCCCCCACCCCTCGCCGCCGACTTCGCTCTCTCACTTTCATTCTCTCTCATTAATGATCTCATTTCTCACTCTCCTTCCCTGAGGCCCAGAATGAGGTTAGCTCCGCAGTCTGACCTATAAACACTGCCATGGAAACTGCAACGTGTTACAGCGAGACACCTCTTTAACAGGGTGGATGAGGGGGGAGAGCGAGGTGGGGGGAGAAGGGGGTTCTCTCACCTTTATCTTAGCCAGAGGGCTATCAGACGCCAGATTTACTTCACTTTCAACAATCCTTTTCCTGGCAGAAATGTTTTTTCCCCTTCTCACTATTTTTTTCCTTACAAGTCAGTAGAAACCTTCCTCACTTGAACAAGCTTTACTCACTCTTGGCATCAGCTTGTTGTGTGTGTGTGTGTGTGTGTGTGTGTGTGTGTGTGTGTGTGTGTGTGTGTGTGTTGTAAGTCAGCAGCCGCAGAGAAGGGGTTGAAATTAAGAAATATATGACAGAAAGGATCCAGAATTTTACTCTCATTACAACCTTAGAATTGAGGGCCATTAAAATTGAGATATTGGGTCAGAAACATGGCTATACAACGACAGACTTCAGTGTTTCCAGACATGTCAACAGAAATAGCAAATAAACAAAGCTGGGGAACCACCAGTGTCCACAGTCCAAAGTGCTGCATATTGAACCCTCTCTCGGAGACTAATGCAATACGTAGTACAGTTATGATTGTGAAAAGCTAAAAATCACATTTCTACAAAAAAATTGTGCAGATTATTAAAGTGTCTGGTAGTTAATTGATCGCACAGTGGGTCCAAAAATTAAATATTGACCCCAAATGTACAAATATTTTCTTCACTCAGGAGGATCTGGTCAGTCCAACTGTGTGTGTTTTTCAGGGACTTTCAGGGATTAAGTGATCAGAGCATCCCAGGACCCAGGAAAAACACCCTCTTGCTTGATGTTTTATTCTTTTTTTAGTGGAAATGTTGATATTAGCAGTGGTAAAGGAACTACCGGTATTCAAATTGTTCTTTCTTTCTGAAGTGAATCTATTAATTGTTAGAACTATAAATACCAGGCAATACAATTAAAATATAATTTAAAGTAAAGAGTGTAGCAGATAAATTAAGAACCACTGGGTGGATATAGGAACTATGGCACGGTATAACACGGCAACAGGTGTTGTGTGTACATGTGGTTTGTTTTCAGTTACTGACTATTATGCTCTGATTCTCACATCTTGGATGAAAGGAAAAATAATCTGAGCTGCAACAAGGAAGATCTTTATTGTGGTTAAGAAAAATATGCATCTTTCTAAGAAGTAGGCTATCAGATACTGGTGATTTTTAGCCTCTTTTATCATCAATATTCAATCAATTTTATTCTAGATTTCATTTAATTTACCGGAATATTTTTGGCTATATAAAATTCTGGTCATTGAGGAGGTAAATTTAAAAATGTTTTTGAAGCAGCTATTAAAAGAAAGTTAAATGTTAAAAAATAAGGCAAAATTTAAGGTTTTTTCATTAAAGTACAACATCCATTTTGTGCACATTCAAATGTAGTGTACTGAAGTGTAAACGGCAGTTCGATTATTTTCTAATCATGAAGATATTTTTGTTTCCCTGACATAAAAAGGGTGAATAAATAACTATAAAAACAACTAGAAGGGCCCTCCAACAGAGCAGACATGGGTATTTCAAGAAACAATTGTAGATTTTAGTGGAGCGTTGGCCAATGTCTGAAGGCTCTAAAATAGAATATTAACAGAACGGACTGGTGGTTCCTGTGGAGCCCAGTAAATGAAGTCCAGCTACAACAAGCACAACTCAGATGGTGGATAAAGAGATGGAGACTCACCGGCAGACTGGAGGGCCGTGCCTGCATGCTG
This sequence comes from Hypoplectrus providencianus, assembly GCA_028566105.1. NCBI lineage: Eukaryota > Metazoa > Chordata > Actinopteri > Perciformes > Serranidae > Hypoplectrus > Hypoplectrus providencianus. The sequence continues at coordinate 18,732,027 of JAOWBC010000539.1, read as the reverse complement.
TCTTCTTGACTGCTCTTGTTGGAAGCCATGGGCTGGTTGGAAGGAGGAGCGCTGGACTGGGAGCTAAAGGAATCCTGGGAAAGTTCCTGATTATTGCGAGAAAAGGAGATAACACAATGGATTCCATGAAAATAGTCCCAAATCAAACTTCTTTCCTGCTTAGTGCCCCTTTGCAAGATACAGCAATACAACACAAATAACAGGACTCAGCTGGTTTAGAGAAATGTAGTGTTCTATGGCCACTGGGATTTGAATAATTCCTGCTTTGTATGTCTGTATCAGCACAGGAGAGACATGGCATGGGTTACTTTACAGCTAAATGAGTAGATCACTGGGCGCTTCGTATGCATTATATCTTTGTGTTTTTTTTTACAAACAAGCTTAATAAAACAGCAATATTATCTCTGGTGGATTGCAACAATATATAATAAAGTAAATTGATTTGATATATTCTTGAATTAAGTTTTTTGTTTTTATAAAGCAGCCTTCTGAGTACCTTTGCCAACTCATATTGGTGTACATCCACATCGAATAAGTCTATATTTTAACTCAAATCCCACATTGTTCAGACACAATTGGGCCTGAGACATGACATTAAAGCTAAAATGTACTAACAAAGTTCTGTAAATTGGTATTACCTGTGGTGGAGGTGGGAACCTCTGATATGGCGACTGCTGCTGTTGCTGCTGCTGCTGCTGCTGCTGCTGTTGCGGTGGTTGCTGCTGCTGCTGCTGCAGGGGGGGTGTCTGGGAGTAAGGTGATGGCTGGCCCTGCTGGCCATGACCTGGAGGTTGCTGGGCTTGAGGGGGTGGACCTCCTGGCTGTTGCTGTTGCTGCTGTTGCTGTTGTTGTTGTTGTTGTTGTTGTTGTTGTTGCTGTTGCTGCTGTTGTTGTTGTTGTTGTTGTTGTTGTTGTTGTGGCGGGGGGCCTTGCTGCTGCTGTGGGGTTTGCTGCTGTGGTGGCTGCCCTGGTCCAGGGGGTTGTTGGTAGCCAGGCTGACCCTGAGGGCCTTGCTGACTTTGGGGACCTGGTCCCTGCTGCTGTTGAGGCTGCTGCTGCTGGGGAGAGACGTAGGCTGGCTGTCCTGGCTGAGACTGTGGGGGCTGGCTGTAGGGAGGCTGACCTGGAGGTGGGCCGTGGGGACCTTGGGATTGTTGGTAGGGGGCTCCAGGCTGCCCATGTTGGCCAGAAGGCTGTGTAGGGTGGCCTTGCTGGGGGTAGGGAGGTCCAGAGCTGCCCTGGGGTTGACCAGCGTATGGTGCCTGCTGCTGCTGCTGCTGCTGGCCTGGGTGAGGGGGGGCGCCATGCTGGCCATAGTAGCCCTGACCCTGCTGGCTGTAGCCACCAGGCCCCTGTTGTCCATACGCTGTCATCTGAATGTAAGAACAGAAAGATTGGTCAGAATCAACAATAGCTCACCTTCACCCCTCTGGGTTCCAACATCTAGCTGGCTGGCCCTGCCCACTGTGTTCTGATCGTGGACTTAGTCTTAGGATATTGGTATAAGATCTAAGGATGCCAGGGGTACCCACCATGTCTCCTGATCCTCATCCTATGTGATTATGTAAGTCCATATATCGGCCTTTTAATTGAAGTAACAGCATCTGTTGAAAGTTGACTTCACTGTATGAATTTACCTGCCGTTACCTCTAGGACATGTAACTTAACCACAAAAGAGAGACCTGGAGCAGTCTGGAGCAGAGGACGGATAGCTTTCCTATGCATATTTACAGTGAGGGTTTCCTTGCTGTTTCCAAAAAAGTGCTCACCATCCATATGCATAAAATTCAATTCTGAAAGAAATCTCCAAAACATTAAGTTTTTCATCCATAATCATGCATGCAAACTGCATGAATTTTTTTGTTGTGTTCCTCAATTTCTTGGTGTCTCGTAGTATTTGAAGGGATTTTTTAATATTTCGCATAAATTTGAGTGGACAACAGATACCAATCTTTGTTGGTAAGAACCCAAACAATTCTGCAACAATTTGAAACATAAGTGAACATGGAAATAACCTTCAAACACTCATATTATGTTCTAAAAGCTTTAACACTTTCTCCTTCATAACTGATTATTTGTTTTTATTATAGATTTATTCTCTATAAGAGGGGGCAGAATGTTACGGGGCAAAAAGGGAAGAACAGATTTGAGAGTAAATATAACCCAGCACAGCTGAATTGCCTCTGAACATAAACAGCTTTCTGTTAGAACTTAGATTGTACTCCAGGTTTACTATCCTGAGCCCCTCTGTGGAATATCAATCACTACCTGAATACAGTCTGTGTACTGACAGCATCCTTTTTCAGAGCTGTAAAAAATATATAAAAATAACCCAATATCCAAAGTCACCTCTTTGATATTTTTTACCATTCATTCTCAGCGGAGTAATCAGAGCATCTCTTCATCTTACCCACAGATTAAAAGGGAAAGACAACTGTTAGTGTGTCTGCTTGAGAGAAGAGTGTGTTCCTCGCTATAAACTGATCAGTCAAAGCGCATAACAAAAACCATCTAAGGGTTGGAATTCAGCCGTGTATCACTTCAAATTACAGCTGTGAAAATAAAAATTGAGTTTTGACTTCATCTCCTTGAACTTCAATATGAGGCTTTTCATATTCTACCCGATCCTGCGCGGAAAGCCTTTCAATACAGTGATTTTGTTTCATTACCCTCAAGGAGCATGGAAGGAGAAAGCGTTGACCTTGTGAGGAAACACAGGAATAAAAAAAGGAAGAAAGAAAAAAGTCGAGTGTTGTTTTGGGAGGGTTCTCAGCTGCTCGAGAATTCAAAGAGAATATGAGATAGTAAAGAATTGGCGCACATTTAAAACAACATGAAGTGGCTGTATGTCTCTGACAAAGGGAGGGAAGCCGTTTTCTTCTCTGCAGGGCACTTATCGAGTCCACGGTCAGACACCCGGCAGGCCAGTATGAGATAATCACAGCACACAATGGGCACAGGACCACAGACAGCGGACGTGGAAGAAAAGGCTTCACTCTATGGGATTCCCTGCATGCATTTGTCTGTTAAGACGGACTGCCTGGCTGAGAGGGTTCAAGAAGGGCCCTATTCCTAGCAATGAGTAAGTAGCTTCAGCAAACTGGATGTTTGCTGTTTTCAATTGGACAACGCTGTTAGAAAGTGCTGCCCACTGTGCAACCTGAATGTTCCCCAACTTTGGCTTTCGAGCATGAAAATAAACCAGGCAGTGAAAAATTGATGGCTTTCTCTCTTTGAGTTTGTTCCTCTAAGAGCTTTTTTTCCTCAGCTGATTTCTATTTCAGATAGAAACGATGCCAGATTTTGTTTCCGTTGGACTCTCCATTAACTTTGTAGTTTGCATCATCTGTGATAGACCTGTAAATTTTCATGAATCCTACGATCTGATTCAATTATGATTAGTTTTTTTAATGCGGCATTGACGCAAAAGTTCCTCAACAAACTCTGCGTCATTTTGCCTTAGGACATTCAAACTGATTCTGCAATGGCGAAAATAATGGCATCCATTCAAAATGCAGTCTTGCATTGTAAGTCAAAGAGGCGTTATATGCAATACTACTTCTCCATAATGTTATAAGAAACATAACCTTTTCATGCAGTTAATCATAAGGTTATAAAATCCAACATGCAAAAAGACCCAGCAGCCAAATTGCATTTTGGCAAGATTTACATAATTTAGTCGAGGGTAAAAGAACTAACACTAACTTCTCAGGCTGGACTGAATGAACTCCAACCTTTCCAGATCATGATTACTCACCATGAAAATAAACTCTTTTCCTTAATAGCTGTAAACTTACCCACAACTGACGTTTTAGTCGATCCATAAGGTCATTTTCAACCACTGTATGCTACTATTTTCACCATTCCTGTAATAGTTAGTCACAGTCCAAATAAACGCTCTACTGCCTTAACTAACAGGAATGTATAAAAACTTATTAACTTGCGCCCTGACGTCAAACCATGCCCAGCATCATGACTAAGTACCAAAGACACTCAGAATAGTCCTGTTTAATTTCCTCTCCAGAGGCTGGAGGTTTTTAGTCGTTTTTCTTTTTACAGACTGTTTACTAACAATAGAAATGTGACTTTGGTTTGGTGATGCAAGCCATCATTTCTCCAGTTTACCCAGCAGCACCAGAGGTGGTGTAGGTGGTCCAGAACGTCTTTGTAAAAACAGTGCCACCTTGTATCTATTGGACAATTGTGTTGTACACAGAAGTGCTAGACTTCTAAGTTTACATCCTCATTACGTTTATTTTCTATTATTTTCTGCTTTTATTTGACAGGACAGCTGGAGAAAGCAGGAAAGGGGGAAGGACATGCAGCAATGGTGGAGTCAACACCCACCTCTGGTTTCTATATAAGTTGTGCACTGTACCATACATGTATTATCTAAAATATAAATCCTTTTCAAGATTAGGAAATACATGGATTGTTTATTTCATGTTTCTTTTCATAAAAGTTGGTCCAATCCTCAGATTTTGTGGGAAGTCAAACTAGAATTTAGCATTTGATCATCAAACTATCACCCAATAGTGGCCTATTACAGCCATATCAATATCAATAACTATCAGCCTGTGTGCCCAAATGAAAATGTTGTATTTTCTATGTTAAATATTCTTTATTAAAGTAACTTGCTTTAGAAAGCAGCCTTCTGGGTTCATTTGTATGGTAATGCCAGTGCAAAATCAGTGCTCAATCTACAAAGCATTGGTCTATTCCATTCCAGTTCAAATAAATACTGTATAACCTGCCATGTTGGTAATCTTGGAATTGTTCCCCTCTAAAATCTGTACCTCTCTCAAAAACCCCAATCCCCACATCGGCCAGGCTGTGCTTCTGATCATAAAAATCACAAGATAAGACTGCTCTCAGAGGATCATCTCATATATCCAGGTGGTAAAAAGCAATATATAGTAGAGATATCTTTGATCAGGAAACATTCAACCCTTTTAGGTAAAAATGTAACTTCAAAGGGAGCTTGTTGTGTGGTTGTGCAGGAATACAATGAGGATACATGGAGGGTCATCTAAATTGATTATTACTGACCTGCTGTCCATACTGCATGCCGCTCATAGTGCCAGGTGTTCGGTTCTGCATCCCCATAGGATACCTCTGAGGGCCAGGAGGTCCATAGCCCTGACCTGGATAAGAGCCTCCCTGCTGGGGTCCCGGCCCTGCAGGAGGCCCTTGCTGCTGCTGAGAGTAGGGATTGGGTCCTCCATATGGCTGGCCACGCATCTTCCCTACCTGGTCCATTGGGCTAGGAGGCTGGAGGACAAACAAAGAGAGTTCCCAATGTTTCAATAAGCTCAAACAATGGAGAGATGAACTGGCAATTCTAGCTTTAAAGCTGCATGGAAAAGGTTTCTTTAGAGGTAATTGGCTGTCATTATTTTTAGAGTTGATGGTTGTGGTGAGTCTATTGCCCTTATTAGACTGTGCAGTCACACACCCTAGCAAGCTATAACAAGCTCTTCCATGATGCAACTGATAGGATATTGTTTAGAATCCAGTGATGTGACAGGAAAACATGACAAAGCCGGAGTTATTTTGGAACCTTTTTCGTGGGTTTTTGTGAAAAAGCATTACTCAGCAACGAACACAAATGACTCCTACCATTGCAATGTGTCTTGCAAGCATCATCTCATAAACCAGTCACAGTATAATCAAGCAAATATAGAACAAGAAAGCAGAAGGGGGAGGGAAAAAAACAGTAGTGGATTTACTTTCCTACTAGAAAGGGAAAAAATTGGCCATGAATGAATGAATGAGCCCACTATATCCGCCAGGAGCGTTTCCCTGCCCAGGAGATCATTGTGCCAGTGGGTGGATACTGTTACGGCGGAGACGTCGGGGAGGGTTTCTATGAAAACAAGCTTAAGGAAGTGGAAGTGTCTGCGGTGGCTTGAGCTGGCCCACCCCTCAGCTGGAGCCACGTCAGGATGGGAGGCTGGGGTAGTGTAGGGGGGCTGACCTTGGCTGGCTTGGACTTGGGGAGATCCACATGGCCCGGGCAGGCAATGTTACTCGGGCCAGACGGCCTTTCTGGCTGGAGTGCCGGGGAGGGAAACGGAAAGTGGAGAAGGAGAGGGGGGGGTGATGGTACGTAATGAGGTAGCCTCGGCCTGTCAACAGCTGGAGCCAAGGTCATAAAGTGTCTGATGCTGTGCGTATACATAAGAGATGAGCTTTGGTGGAATCCCCCCAAACAAAACATCCCTCTGCTGGAACAAAAAAATAGACAGTCCATTGAACTATAACACTGGTCATTCCCTGGAAATGTAAAAAATAAAACTGAAAATTCAAGCTAGGGCCTGTTTGCCGGGTTGGCACAATCTGATGCCATCAACTCATCACACCGCTGGCAGCCCGTGTGTTCCCATCAAACCCACCGCAGCGGCATCTGAAAGCACGCGCCACAATGGGGGCTTTGATGTAGCAACACCTCCTGGCCTGCTGACCTCGGGCAGCAGACACAAAGCTTTCATTGCTTCCCACGGTTATTAATCTGTGTGTTTTTTTTTTCCTCCCACAAAAAAAAACTCTTTTCCTTGGTTAAGGGAGACAACCACCAGGGCTATTTATAGCCAGCGAGACGGAGAGGGCAGTCTGCCGAAAATGTAACAGGTCCCAGCTGCACTGCTGTTTGAACCTGGGCCAGGCCTTGCTCTTCCTGGGCTTTAATAAAGCAGCAGGCTTTGGCACTCTATGAATGACAGTGCTGCAATGAGAGAGAGGAGGTCGGGTGGGGGGTGGCTCAGCAGGAGAGTGGTGTGTGAAAATATATATGTGTGTGTGTGTGTCTGTGTGTGTATGAGGTGTCGGGAGGTGGGGTGGGTTGAAGGGAGGGGATCAACAGGCTGTCAGAGCGGTCAACCACTATTATCCAAGATAACATATTCCACTCCAGGTTTTCCCTCTAGCCTCCCCCAGGCCACACTCTCCTGAGCTCCTCCAGGTTCAGGAGAGTATGTGTGTATTATGTTGTGTGCATGTGTGTGGAGGAAAGGGAGGTGGGGTGGTGGTGTTACTACGCTCCCCAGGGTCATTACCGACCACACCGTGGGGGAAGAGGTAACAGGCCCCGGTAGGAACTCTCCTGTGACCTCTAATGCACTTTTAACCCCAGTCTGCAAGGAAGGACGCCTCCCTCCCCCCACCTGACATCATGCCATGATGGGAGTCGGTACAACACGCGGCGCAGCCAAAACATGACTGGCGAAGCAGACACAACCTTGTTGCTGGTTTTCAGTCCATTTCAGACAGGTGTATTTGTCCAATTATGGCAAACAACAAAACAGTCACATTTCCACAAACAATGCTGCAGCAACGTTTTTCACTGGACAGAAATACACCATAGCTCTTTCCTAATGAGCTGCTTAAGCAGTTAGACAGAGCCTCCTGTGTCATCTGTAAAGCGTGCCATTGAGGCCCGAATCACCCGCTAACGTCCTCCCAATCCACATGAAAAATGACGAGTATGCTAACAAACTACAGAACAGCAACACTAAAGGTAAAATCTATTTCTCATTTGGACAAAATCTCCCAGCGATGACCAGGCCATAAAACAATCAACCTTTCTCCTCGCCAATTTCGGTCGATATTTCGCCAGCGGGGAGAATATTTCTACACCGGCCCCGTGTTCCCTGCTTTTCCATTAAGGAGGCTGACAGCTTAGGCCTCGGCCCAGCGGGGAGAGAGGCGGAAAGTACAGCTTGACTACAATCAGGGTTTCCAGCTCCCTGAGCCACGTGGAGAAACTGTGCTGACGTCTCCAAAACAAACTGCTCGCCTCTCTCCCTTTCTCTCTGGCATGTCTCACTTAACAAGCACTATACAGATGGAGATAGATGAACAGGTGATCAGGTGGGAAACTCTTTCATATGGGTTAACAGATCCTTGAAGGATAATTACAGTTTTAACTAGTGCTTACATAGAGCTGCAACAATTCACAAATGAAACAAGAAAAAACGTTCACATCTAGGGAAGGGCTTGGTAACTGGAGTACTTAATTAAATTTATATTCAAGTCAGTATTTGTTCTACAGCTAGTGTTATGGTATTTATTGTTTTGTGCCAACAATGCACACTTTTAAATGAGGATAGATAGACACAGGCATATTTCGTAGTAATCAGACATGAAGAGTAACAAGTTAAAGATCTACTGAATGCAATCATGTCAGAAGTTAGCATGAGCTACTGTTTATTTGCACACAGTGAATAAACCTGTAACATTTTTGCCTTGAGAAGCATCAATTCGGCTAAGCTTAGCTGGCTAACATTGGCTTTAAAGGAGCTTAAAATTTGTTAAGAAACACCAATAATCAAACAGCCAAAATCAAGTTAAGGTTAGACGGAGTAACCACTGTTCACACAAGTAATGAAATACATTGCTTGGCTCTGCCGCTATCTGCTTAAAAATCCAATTTTTATTTTTAAACCATGGATGACAGTGCTGGTCTAATCCACAACTGAATTTGCCACACAGCATTAGCTACAGTATCTGTATGGGTACTTAATGGTAAGTTATCATGGCAAAGATAGCTAACGTTACCCGCAGCTATTTAATTGAATTATAATGACAATGCGATTATATAAAGGAAAGGAAAAAATGTCAGCCAATATCAAAAATAAAATAAAAAAATAATACAATTTGGACACTATTCTCTTTTTTTGTAAATATTCAAAGATAGAAATGATTTAAATTGCCCATTCCATCCACAACAAAAAGGTGTGACTGCTGCCTAAACCATTCTCAACATCATGTAATAATAATCATAAAATGTCACAATGGCTTTAAAAGCATGTGGTCTGCAGCCAGGCATAAATCCTAAGAATCGAGGATGTCAGACCTGCTCCAGAGATGTTGTTTTTTACTCCTCAACCTCATTCGATCATGTTAACACATCTGTGTGCTGCAGGCTGGGATATAGCCATGGCAAGTCTTCTGCTCAGGCCTTCATTGATCTGTTTACCAGCATTTTCCTCCCATTGCTTAAGTTGCTCACATCTGACACACCATTACACATCCTCCGAGATCCCAGAGAGCTTTTGGCTGAGGCGTTTGAGAGTGTGTGTGCTTTAACCACACTAAACAACCTCCACTGAATCTTGTGTATAGAGGTCAGGGACTGCTACAGAAGACTCTGTTCCTCTTTTCTATTAGTTATAGCATGAGTGGCTCTTTAGAAGTGTGACGACAAGGCCAGAGCACTGGTGCTGTTGAGCAAAGACCTTGAGCATCTGAATACATTTTCCCACGTTGTTCCATGAGACTGAGCTTAATCATAACCAATAGAACTACAATAAATGTTAGCAATCTTTGAAATATTTGACAAGGCTGAGAAAAAAATGCAATAGTACTTATTACTCCACTATTTCATGGAATATCAGGCAAATCAAGAGATTGCTTAACATTAAATATAAACATCTAGTAAGTTTTGCGAAATTTGTTGAACCTTAAAATGATCAAACTTGTAATTTGTTACACGGTTGATCTTTATTTAGTGTCTATTACAGAAAGTGATTTGTTACCACTGCCACGGTCAAGAGTTTGAATCATTCATTAATCTTTAAGGAAAGGTGTAGATGGTGCCAGGAGAAAAAGCATACATTTGGAAGTGGATCCCAATCTTTTGGCACACCAAAATTTTTTATGACACTTAGTATAACATTGCAAGACAGGACATTTGTGCTGCATTCTTAAAAAATGAGTTCCCAGCCATGAAAATTCACATAGAGACTTACACACCAAGTCAGAAGTACAATTCCCTAATTCTGGAAATGTGACCATTTGTGGAGCATGTGAATGCATCATTGGCCTTGGCAGAGGTCTGCGCCCTCTGAGTGCCATTCTAGTTTGTGATGTATCAGAGGAAAATGTCAGGGGCTGGAGGTGGTGAGGGCGAGATAGACACAGTGGAAAGACGATAAGGCATGTAACGCTGCTGAGCAGAGAGCAAGTCTGAGTCCTTGTGCTTTGAAACACAAATAACCTCAATCAAGGTCTGACTAGTGACCTGCCAGCTGCCAAATGCTGGGAAAACATGCCTTGGTTCGCTTGAGGGTTTAAAAATATCTTCTGGTAGTTGTCAATTGAATTTCTTTCAAAATGACCAAACAATAGATGATCATAGCCTCACCTCCTCAGTGTGTACATGTTTCCACAGTGTACATGTATACCAGCAGTCACAGGTTAAAGCATTCAGACAGTAGAAGGCCCATCATGGTACATTTACAGTGTGCTAACAGGTGACAATGGTTAGTTTAGGTTGATTTTCAATTAGTAAGTAGCAAAAGTCCAATCTGTGTAATAAAACAAGCTGGAGCGCAGACAAATGGCAAAAAAACATTTTCTAGGTATATTGTATGTTCAAATATAAATTGCCATAACACAGTTTGGCTAATGGTTTTTGACCACATAAAAAATATATCCAAGCTAAATAAATAACATTTTTTCTTTTTTGTTTTGACAATATATATTACATATCCCCTAACCCTAAAACAAGCAATTTAGCCTCCTGCGGTTAGTTTTTGGTTAATGGAGGTTCCAGTCATACTGAGAATGGCTGATCATGTCAGAATTTAGAAAAGAAGAACAATGAAAAAGTATTTTCCATCCAAATTTAAAAGTCACTTCTGTGGAATAAAACATAAACCTATGCAAAAGGTCACTGAAAAACTGGTGTGCCTTTTTTTACAGTGTATACAGGGAAACAAATAATGTGATTGGTCCTGAGACAAAAATTTAAATATATCCAGAATATGAATATTATCTCATCTGTATATCGTCATAAACTGAAAGGATTTTAAAAAGTTCAGTTAGCATGTGTTGTGGGATCCTCGGAAACAGATCACAAGGCAAATGAAAATAACATTTACAACAACCCACTCATTTGTCTTTAAAACAGTCTCAGCTGATTTTCCTAAGAAAAGGTTAATGCTATATTTATATACAAATGAGACAGGAAGTTAATTCAGGTAACAAAATGTTGGCAGCAATTTCTGTGTTTGTGAGGTTATTACTTTGGCCACAAAATATGCACTTAGGAATGAGAAATGGCATACCACTCAGAAGATCAATTCAGGGATAGCTGAAAATCGGTCCTGACATGTCGTTCTGTACGCAACACAGCCTACAGATTTCTGACAAACTTTTCACGTGGAGAAACAAGCCAAAAACACTGGCTCGCAACTCACAACGCTACCCTGTCTGTTTTTTTTCTGCTCAGTCATCTAATCAATGTCTGGAGGAAACTCTTCCCCTCCCCTTTTCGCTTCCATAAAAAAAATAAATAAATAACCACAATTAGCACATGGCTAATCTGCATAGAGGGAAGCCTGAGCACTCTTGGCAGAAGAGGTTGCACTGAGTATATTGTGTCATGACTGGGCTGCTGGTGGATATTGCAACTATTCAAAACTGTGTGTGTGTGACATGGGGATAGGGATTTG
>JAOWBC010000539.1:18696409-18720414 GCA_028566105.1 Hypoplectrus providencianus | reverse complement strand
GCAGACGATAAACAACTGCTGCTAATTTAATCCGCCACACGGCCACATGGCCTCGGCGCACACACACCATTGTTCTGCGTTAAAGCCCTTCAACACGCAAAGCACCGGTGCGAACACACGCCAGCTCGGGCCGCCCTCATATGGTGGCGGAGTCGCACACATCACATGACAAACAGGATATCCTACCCTCTGCCACTAGTGTCAACTTTAGGGGTGAGGTTTGTGTCGGAGAGCAGGTCCGTTCGGTGTCCACAGTCACAGTGGGAGCTGCCCAACATGACCGGTCTTTCACTGTTTAAGCACTCCACACTTCCACTGCACAAGGGAAGGGTTAAGCACTTCGCTTCAGGACAGGCGGCACTGTTCCTCTGCCACTTTCTCCACTGACATTTCCCCAGCTGCGTGAGGAGTCATGCTGACACACTTCTCAAGGCTTAAAAGTCGACTAACTTTATCCTGAATGCAGAGGTAGATACTCTGAGAGATAACAAGCAGCGGGAGCTGGGTATTACCCCGAAATGTCTGAGGAGATTTGAACACTTTAGAGTTAGACTTCTAAAATGTTTGTCCAAAAACCACTCCATATTCAGTTCGTGGCACTCTAAGACAAAAAGGCTTATTAAATCATTATCATTAAGTAGCTGGAACTTTCAAATTGTACAAAAAATATTATATGATTATCAAAAATACATATCTTTTGGGCAACTGCCCTAGTACTCTTCTTAACTTTAATTAGTCAGATATCTCCTGATTTCCATCAAAAATTTGCCATTTTTTGACTTATTCTGGTGGCGTTCTTGTTCTGTGTGGGTAGAGCTAAATCTTAACATTGAATTGACCTTTATTTTAATGTTTACACAACTTTTCTAGTCCTATTTTTTGTTTATTCTTTTATTTATTTTTATTTTTTTGTTTCATCAAAATTCTCAGTTTTTTTGAAACCTTCCTTTAACCTGTTAATGTTAATTTATATAAATAATATGCTGTAGAGTCCTGCCTTTCCAATACAACAGAAATAGAAGTCAGACAACACATACATTGGTGCTGTTATTCCTCTGAATACCAGTCAGCTGAGATATCTGTCAGATAATATATTTTAACACTGTGACAATTAGTTTTATGAATGTTTCTCATTGTGTGATTGTTTCCCTTTTTCATAAATAAGAAACACACCAGAACTCACACAGCTGAGTCCCAGCTTTGACAGCACTGAGGACGTCATACTGCGAAACAAGCCAGACAACTGGATAAATTGAGCTTTCGAGCAAAGCTTAAGTACCCAACTTTAAGTAGCCAACTGGTATAGCAACGAGAGCGAGAGTAAACAAGCAGCCAAAAAGCTGGGGTAAAAACAACCCAAACCTTGTGTTCTCAATTACGCAATTAGTCTGCCTTCCCACTACATCAACCTGAGAAGTTCCAACTTTGAGCTGACCGCTGCATGACTCTGGATAAAAGCAAGGAGGACCTGGGTTGGGTAGAGGGGGCGGCAGCCTGCGCCTGCTGGTGCTATCATCCACACCGAGCACAGGCAACAGTACCCTACTCACCCAGATGTTCGCCCAGCTGTTCCGAGGAATTCAAAAGATGTTCAGGGAGGAGAGGAAGAAGGGAACTCACGCACTTGGATGACAAAACGGGCTCTCACATCTCTTAGAGATCAGGGGAAAATACGGGGCTATCCGAGGTCAACAAACAACAAAAAGAGGAGTTTAAAAACTGCATGATTTAAGCGGGAAAAGCCTGCTGCTGAGACGTTTTACCAGCCTGATTCCAAACACATTTATTGTCACAGATATTCCTACATACGTCCAAAAATTGTTTGATGGCCAAGGACCTTGACATATTATTAAAGACAAGAGGATTCCTTCTACAGTTTTCATTTTTCAGTGACATTATAACTATTTACAGGCAGAAATAAACCAGCAATCACACCAACATCTACACAGAACCGTGCCTCAGTTAATGGTCAGTGTAGTTTGACTTTAAATAGTGGACCTTAGTTTAAGATTTTGCCAAACTGATGTTTCCAAGTTGAAAAAAGAAAAGGTGATGCTCACACCATGCAGGAACTTAGAAAACATGTAGAATGTCTCTACCTCTATTGCTTTTTGATTTTTCTTTCTGTAATGCCAAATCCCCAGACTATTCCTTTAAGTAATATATAAATATATGATTTAAAGCCTGACAGATAAAGCCAATTTTAATCGCAGGCATGTCAGTATGTAACAGTATTTCTCTTCATTTAACAGTATGCGTATATGTCCGATATGTTATATGGCCACCATTAACCATTAACATTACTATTGTTATTCATTTTCCCATATCAGTCATGCTCAATCAAGAATTTAAATGTACATTGTGTGTTTGCTAAATTACACATTTAGCAAACATAGAACTCAGCAGTCACATTGCAAAAGCACATAAAAATATCAACAGGTTGAAGGAAATCCAGTAACATATTTTGCTACTCTTAATTTAACAGAAACATACAAGGGAAAAAATGTAGAAATATATAAATAAAGAGATGAAAGGAATATCTATGTTAAACTGTATTTTAAATTAGTTCATGTATATCAGTCTAATATCATAAAACTTGATTAGTAGCAAACTGACAGTGATGATTAGCACATATGAGCAACTGTTTTTTAACAGCATAGCTGCAACACATTAACTGGTTCCCAGTGCTGTACTGACAGGCCCAGTGTGCTTTGGGAAAAATATTTCCCGATGGGTAGATCAGAGCAGCTTGCTGAGACCATCCAGTTATTGCCTGATAAAAAAAAAAAAAAAAGAGGGCTGCCTGCTGCTGCCTGGCCTGTCAGTGTGATGTTCAGGTTGGAGGTACAAGAGAGTGAACATCCACCCTGACTGCCGCCTGTCAACCTGTCAGGCCAAACTTATATTTCCAGGTGACAGTGGCTGATTCCCAGGAGTGAGACGAGGTGAGGGGCACAGATAGTCCTGAGAGCGGGGCTGGTGGGCAGGGTGCACGTTGTAGTGAGAAATGGAACGAGGCAAACCAGATGTTCATGGTTAAACATTTGGAATAATAGTCAGCTGCAAGTGGTGTACGCGCCACCTGATACTACAGAGACTGCAGTTTTATCTTCTGCAGGCAACGTAGCATTCTCAGGTTTTACTGAAAAAAGACTATGTGGTAAGGGTTATATTCAAATTCTGCATATTCCTGAAAAAAAAATAGTTCCAGATTAATATCAAAATTTCAAAAATTCTATACAATCAGTACATTGTACAGAAAGCTTAACCACCAAACCCCCAGTACATATTTAAAAAGACACCCAGTCTTATGGATGACCGATTTCTGTATCAAACTTCCAATTCATTGCAGGTCACATACAAATCATTTCTTCAACTATAGCATTTTCAAATTGAATCTCCAGTTACACCATAGTGCTTGACAGATCATTGCTTAAATGCATTACCTTCACAGAGAGTGTGTTTACAGTTACGGTCGACTAACATCCCATAATAAACAGCAGTGTGGCTTATTTAAGGCCACAATGTGAGTACAGTGCAATAATGGCAGTGGCGCTCAGGTTACACGAGCACTTCAGCGGGACCTCTCAGGGAAGAAAAAGCGCCTCTGCTCTCCACTCCTGCTTGCAGATAAGCCACTTGATGTGTTAGCGGGGCAGCAGCGACTCCTCCGTCAGCGTCGGGGGCGAGACAGTGATCGGTTACATCACGTTGCCGAGGCTCGGCTCGCGCTGCCGAGAAGGATGCTTATTCAGGCTGACCATTGGCACCCTGGACGACCCATTACGATAAGTGTGTCACTCACTACTATGCCAAAAATACACTGGCTACTGAATGAGGAGAAGCCACTTAAGGACCTGGCTGGGTCACTGCCTGCCTCATGGTTGGAGTCACAACTCTGACACTGACGTCACATACACACATACACATGCAGCCGGAGGAAAACATGCTTGGTCATAATGTGAATCACAGACTTAGAATTTAAATGGAATAAGTGCATTTCATCTCAGCTACAGCATGGAGGGAAACAGCTTGTCGGGGACCGTTTCTAGCATGCCGCTAAAAAACAAATGAGCGACAGCCTGAACTGGACCAGAGAGACCGTTGGGATGTTTACTTGCACTCCCTCATGCACATCAATGCAAATTCTCAGGTCAAAAGAGGGCTATGCCAACAACAGTTATTGCTTTATCTGCTGCCATACCGCCACACTTTCAAGTATCACAACAAGAGTCCAAAGTTAGCATCAGCCAGGCAGCGGATACTGTTCAAATAGGACACAAATCACAGTCACCTGCCACACAAGCCAGAAACAATGGCACTATATAGCCTTTCTGCTGTCTGTGTAACTTTGTCCCTGCTGACCACTGGCTGCTCTTTTTTTTAACCATGAGCCGACCAAATCAAAACAAAACAATGGCTCTGTATCAAACCGGCTGCAAACTGGCCACCTGGTACACAGTTATAGCCTACAGAGAGAGGCGGCATTTAAACCTGTGTAAACACTGGCCTCGTTCTATGAAAAATGTACATTGATTATTTAGGCCAGTAACAAAAATAAGCGCTGACACATATGCTTTATTTAAAGAGCTGAGAAGTTTATTTTAAAGAAAAATTAAAAAAAAAAAATACTTCATATCATGCAGCTTTGGAGTCTGGCTTTGAAATACATCAGTCTTGTAGTATATTTTTGTGCTGAAGGACATAATATAAAGTTATTGCCAGGGCTGCAACTATTCATTATGTTCACTGTCAAATTTGATAACATCTCAGAAAAGAGTAAAAATGCCCCTTACAAACTCAGAGTTGCCAAGATAACATTTGAATTTTATTTGAGCAACAGTCAAAAAAACAGTGGGTATTCCACAGTTGATTATTTTCCTTATTATTAACCTGCAATTGGTTGTCTTGGTTGATAATTTAGTCTGTTTATCCTATCTTACCTCCAATGTTTAATTTGTTTTGAACATTGATGGGAGAATAATTGTTTTGGCCTTTTTGCTTAAGTACCATACCTTTATACACATGCATTTTGGTGGATTGTAGCTTATTATTTTCATTTTCCTTCAATAATTAATGTTAAAAAAAATATTTTTAGAGGACTGAGCAAATACCAAAATAGTTTCATGACCTTACTATCAACTAATAGTTTCAGCTCTGATTCAATTTAACATGATAAAATAAATCACGAATGGACTAAATCTTCAAATTTGAGAATTATGCAATTGGTTTCTATTAATCGACAAAACCACTGATTTACTAACAATATCAGGTAATTACAGCTTTCCTATTCTGCTGGTATCGAGGTACAAATTCAAATAGTGACATCAAGCTAAATACTGTTAAATCATAAATGTGGCTGGTAGATTTGCTTCACTCACACAAGAGAAAAAATGGTAATCTATTGAATGGCTGGAAAGAAAGCCTTATTTTGCTTGTAGGCTATATAAAGACGACTCAAAATTAAAATATTGATCAACCATTGCTTCAGTCTAAACAAGCTTTTTACCATTCTCCTGCTTACCCTAAATGTACTCCACAGCTTCGGTTCTATTGCCATTAAAAGAATGTGTATCACATTAGGAAAACGGAAAACAAGGCTATGACTAGAGGGCAAGATCCACACCAGACATGATTGAGTTCCACAGCAGACCTAAGAAAGAAAAGCACCTGTTTTTTGTGTTTTCCCCCAGTTTATATATGAACCTCTGGCTTTTTTCCTGCACAGAGCAAGGAAAGCAAAGCATCAGTTCGCATACATAGAGCTGATGCTTCCGCCCAGCTCGATGTATGCGAGTTGGGTGGAAGCATCATTCTCTCCCTTCTAGTATCAACAACTGCACCAATTTAAAGGTTAACCACTTTATTCCATAAAAACACACACACCATACGTCATGTAAATGAAGTCTGTAGTCTCACACGGGCTGGGAGAAGGATATTACTATGCTAATCTGGAGCATTTTAGAAGGTAAATGTCAAAAGAAATGAATTACCTTTACATTCCAGCGTGCCCTGATGCAATAGCCCAAGTTTGACATTTGTCCATGCAGGGACTTGTTTTTCTTTAGTGTATTTTCAATGTGCAACAATTACAGTCATTTGAATGCAAAATTTCACTTTCAGGGATGTAAATTCACTTTTTTCGACATTCAATGAAAGATTTCACCCAATAATAGCTGGAAACAGTAACTTGTTATAGTTAGTGGGAGTCAATAAACCTAGAGGCATTCAGTCCAATCTTTCAGATGTGCTCTATCAAAAATTCATAGGGATAACTATGGGGTCTTATAGATGATGCTACGGAGAAACAAAACATCAGAAGAAGACCGAGTTGGAAAACGCAACACTGTCTGTGGCTGTCAGCGTGATGGAAAAAAGGATGATGTTACCGAAGGAAGACGGATGGCTGGTGACACGTGGAGTAAGAGCAGGTCAGAGAGGCTCCTGAGGCAGCAACACACACACACGCACACACACAACGACCACCAAATAACTGCAGCACTTTATACACAAATACACACAGCTGTCAGGGGCAGACGAAGATCATTCACAAAACACCCAACCCCCCTCCCCTGGGTATCACTGACACCGTTTCTCCCTCACACACACACACCATCCAGTCTCACACACACACACACACAGTTGCCGGGAGGCAGCATGCTGTCCATGTGGCCTGTGGAGAATCATTACTCAGCAGTGCACACTAAAGAGCCCAGAGTGAACTTCCTTTTTAATGTTCGGGCTTCCTCTTCTCCACGCCACCAACCCCCACAGAACAGAGTGTCAACAGTGGCTCAAGTTCTTCTGTATGTTTGCTCTGAAATGTGTGTTGTGTTTACTGAATCGGGACAATTCACACAGTGTAGAGCCAGCTGTCGAAGAACACAACATCCCTTCTGAGTGTACAGGTCAGTGTCCCGTCCAGTGATGCAACTCGTATTTATGTTTAATCATAGTTTTAAATAGAAATCGACTATGAATCACTTCCTAAGCAAATAGCTGCGATCATTAATTATATTCAAGACTGACTGACTCCTGATAAGGGCTGGGAGATAAGCCAATATCATCTATCTTCATAAAATGGAATCTTCAAAGATATCACTATTCATAAAAACTTTATCTACATTTATAATAAGATTAAACTAACTTAACTTTCACAGATCAGATGTGAATGTATCCACATTTTTTGTTATTTTTTCCTCAAAAACTTCACCCAAAACTCATATTTTTTGGAACTTAAGTTCTTATAAATAAGGAAGGTATAACTATTTCTTTCACACAGAAATATACGAAGACAGTCTTTACCGTGTAGTTATTTCATGTACCAAATTACCAGCAGACACACCATTTTGTGAGATGTGTATTCTTATCACAATATGATATGGCTTATATGGAGCTTTTAGGAGAGAATTTGGCCATATTGTCCAGCCATACTTGATAAAAAAAAAACACATTAGTGTTTTATCTATTAAGTGCAGGATTAGAATTCTTAGAGATTATAGTGATTTTTACAATTTTTAAAACAATATGCATATTATTTTTTCTGTGGAACTAGAAGTAAGAAGCACAAAGTAAAAGTGAGAGCACAGACCTCCGCTTAGGCAAGCCATGTCTAACAATTAACTATTCTTTATCCGCCATGTGATGCAAGTCGCTTCAAGATGTAATGGATTCTTCTTGAGAGTGCTCCACCCACCCTTTCACCAAGTTTCATCAAATCAGGCTAATCGTTTTCTGTAATCTTGCTGACAGACAGAAAAACAGACCAGCCAAACTAAAAGACAACCAGGACAGGCGATACAGCTAGAAGCTGCCATCCTTATAAAGCCAATTTTTCATATTTGTTTTGTAGTTCCAGCGTCTCAAATGTTATTGTTTCATTTCTAAACCATTTGACTAAACCTAATGTCTCCTAAATTTTGTCATGCCAAAATATGTAGCAATACATTTGAAGACCTCACATCAGGCTTTAAGAATTCGTGATTGTGAGAAAATGTCCTTGTTTCATTTTTTTCAACATTCATAAGCCAGAAAATTCCTCGATTCTATGCGAAATTACAACACTGAAGTTTGGGTGATGTTCCTCAGCTTCAAAGTGTACATTTTCAGAGACTAAATAATCAATTATCATTAGCTGCAGCTGCAAATTGCAATTCATTTTTTGTACATCTTCGAAGAACTTTTTCCCTTTGTAATCACTTTAAATTTCATGTCGGAATCATAATTGAATGATTTTTTAAAATATTTTTTTTGCCGAGGCTTTGGCTTTCAATTTACTTTTAAAGTCCCAGTATGATCTCAAATAAGATTTCCAGAACATCCTCAAACAAATGACACACTTAGTACAGCTCTAGTGTGCTAAATAAGAGCCTACTGGTCTGTTTAATGGTTTAATTAGTTTTACTTTTCAATAACAATCCAGAGACAGGCAACATATTTGCTCTGTTAAATATTAAATAAATTCCATCTTCATTACTTGTGAGGGATTTTGACACAGTAAAGCTGTCATGAAACTGTTTATTTGTTCGCTACTTTCCAATTTGCAGCGGGGTTTCTCTTGTACATCAGCAGCCGAGCTGTGCGTCTATTAGCAGCAGTCAATTTAACACCCTTGGTTTGGTGTTTTTCATTATGTTTTCAACTGTGGGACTTCCTCAAAGAAATACTTTCCAAAGTGTCTTCGATTATGATTTAATTCTAACTCAATTTGGGAAGTCAGCCTTGCATAGCTGAGGGGGCATCCCTGACGGATGATCACTCCCATGTGTGAGGCGGAGGGAAACACCTGGCGTTACACCATCCCAAACAAGCCCACTACAATCCACTTCAGACTGTTTGTTTGTGTGCAAGCAAGGCATAATGAAAACCCATAATATTAGCCTTCATCCACCACTCAATTAACACATTAATTCATCTTTAGCAGGTGGCCCAAGGCAGGTGAATGGCTCCATAAAAATCACCCATCGAATCATTACTGGCGATATATCCGCCAATTAAGAGACATAATGAATGGAGAGTTGAAACATTTAATAAACTCGGCTACAACACAGCCAACAGCTCTTCTCATGGACAGCTCTCCTGCAGAGGATATCCTGTGAAAAAAAAAGCCTTCAAACATCAAATACACCGGTTCTCAGACTGAGAATAATGTGCATGGAACCGCGGCCTCGTGTGACATCTCTATGCCAGGATTTGACAACTGCTCACTTCATCTTTCAGTCCATTTGCCATGTGCAAGAGGTCCTGTCCTCCAGGTACCCTGTCTGGGATTATATCCATTAAGGTAATGTGTTCTCTGCACCTGCAGCACTGACACCAAGACAAAAAACTCCTGCAGAAGCTCCAGTTTTAAGTGATTCTAATTCTTCTCAATTCAGTGACACTAATGAGATTTTGACACAGCCCTTTTGCCTGCTGCAAAAAATACTGTTTCTGCTACCCTTAAGTGTGCTTAACAACCAAAATGTTCAATTACCTTCCCAGGAACTCTTCTTCACTAGCACAATTAGAATAAGATGTGCTTCTTTAGCACAGAACTGCTCTGAAATCACACTGGTCCGGAATATGAAAAAACCTGATAGGACGGCCTTCTAGTAATGAGCACAAACAAAGTTTACGATAAACTCCAGCCAGAAAGATATCAGTGGACAGACAGAATCAGCCATTATTGGCTCATCAAAGGTATATCAGTGTCGGTGCATGTGCTTTCCAACAGCCTTTCTTACATAATATATATTGCAGAAAATGTTTTTTGGTGCAATTAAAAAATGTGGCAAGCTATTCATTTTCTTTTTCTTTAAAATAGTTAGAAACTGACTTAAATTCAACAGTAATTGTGTTAATTAAGGTATTTATTTAATTCATGTGTATTTATTTATTTATTAGTTATTTGGCTGATGATGCAAGGCATTGTTTGTATATGTAACAATTTTAGATATAATGTAATATAACCCCCCTTAAACCAGCACACATCTCATAAATCCCTAAGTGCTGTCATTAGCCACCTACAGTAAGAATGCTACCCATAAACTGAGGAAAATAGACAGCAGAGTTTTTGCACACTGCACTCAGAAATATTAAGACATTACAGCAAAGATAGGTCACTTATGCTTAGTTTTAAAGTTCAATTTCATACCTGAAATACAAAGAAAATGTTGTGTTGTCAACAACAAACCTTACATAAAGGTTAAAGTGCAAACATTACTGACTTTACTCCAGATCCAGAACGCACAACAAAGAAAATAGATTTTAGGCTATATGTAAAGGTGAGTGCAAAATTAACCCAGGATAGAATAACAGTATGTATCAGTTTCTTCTTATATGTTGTCTGATATGCAATAATATGACTTTTTTTTACTGAATGTATAGAACAGAAACAATGCTATGCTCAAGTCAAAGTTTAAATAGAGCAAGAAACAAGGACATATATGCATTTAAGAAGCTTATTTCAATTTTTTTTCTTCGTTAAAACTGATTTAATTGACTGTATCATTTATCAAGTGTGTGTACAATATTAATTATATACTTGAAATGTCCTGTTTAAGTTTTGGGAAATCTGTTGTTGTAACTTAAAACGTTAATCCCGCTAGATTTAAATGTTTATTATCACTATCCAGGGCACCATTTATTATTCTTAAAATAAAGAACAATTAAAGAGATTTAGATTTGTGTTTGTTACATTTTGTATGACAAAGTCAGGAAAGTAATACTGCTTGATGTTGCTTGATGTTAAACTAATGAGTTTAATCAACACAAGTTACAGATCTCTACTTTGTATCCGCCAATTACTGAAGCCCAGGTGTCAGAATAGAAAATGCCTCTAAGTTTGCTATTCACTTAATATACAGTGTCAGGTAATAATCCATTTGGTAATCTAAATGCATCATGGGAAATACTGATTTGAAGTGAGGCAAAAAATAAAAATAAAATAATAATGGCTGTCATGGTGCCCAAACTGAGCAAATGACAAATGGACCCAGTCCAAAAAAAAAAAACTAAGATGCGATTGATTCACCTTGTTTGTCAAAATTAAAGCTGGCCCCTGGGCATACACACTCATCTGCACATGGGAAGTGACAAACTGAATCGAAAAAGGGAAATCCAACTTTCCTCAAAACAGCTGTGAGCAGCACTACAGAGAGACAGCCTCCTCCGTGTGACATTTCTGATCCCATTTGGTGAGGGATTCTTCACGTTTTCTACTGTAATTCAAGCACTTTTCAAAGATGCTGTGATGGTTTTCCAGCACCTTACAGCTGTGTTAATTACATTTTTATATGCATTACACACAGTATATATGTCGTATGCTGATTATCACACTTTAAATGAGATGTTAATGTATATTTATAAGTAGCCAAAAACAGTTTCATGACAGCAGAATGAACCGCGGTCGGCTTGACAAACGTGTGAAAAGCTTGCACCTTGTATCTTAAAGCAGCATGTGTGACTCCTTTAGATGAACAGTATGTGCTCAATGACCAATACCTTGCTGAAAGTAAGGTTATGTAAACAGAACACATAATCAAAAAAATATATTATATACTTTATTACAAGTATGCAGTGTATAATGATTTTAAATATTCACATTTGTGCACAATCCAGATTTTTATATACATTTGATTTTTTTTCCCTCGTAAATCCACATTGCCCTCAAAAATTCCATATTGGTTGGGCTTCTATCTCTTTATCTACACAGTCTAGGAAAATTAAGTTTAACTGTATTTTTGATGACAGTTATGCTAATTTCCAGAGTAATAGATCAAACAGCCTTCAAATAATTTGGGAAAAAAAAAAGTAGGAGTATTAGAAGCAGTTTTAGGTGAGGGTTGACTGCATGTTCGGATGTCACAGAGACAACAAACAAATATGTTACAGAGGCCTGCATTCATAACAATGAAAAAATATCAATTAAGGTAGTAAATCATATAGTCCCACACTATATAACAGTTATTTGAACAACAAAACGATATTCACAATCATCAAAATTAATATGAGACAATATCATTTCATCAAGGCTGGGCGATATGACAGCAAATACCTTTGGCAATACAGTCTTTAAAGGTGCGTGATTTTACACAGCAGATTTTGCTAATCCAGCTGTCAGAGGCATCCTGTTAACCTTAGAAACTGCAACAACTAAAAATATTGTTCTCAGTGGCCTTTGGAGCCTACATTTTGGAGAATCTTTTTACTTAAATGTTGAGTCATATTTAGGCAGTTGCACTTGTTTGTAGCTTATGGAATATGATTTAAATTGTTCTAGTGACACAAAATGATACATACCGTTATCAGAGATTTTTACAATAAGAACCACCTCTATCATGTGTCTATTTTGCATGGTTCTGAGAATCTGCTCCTTAAAAAATAAATGTCAAGTGGTCATTTCAAAATAAAAGCACATTGTAAAGACTAAGGATGTATTTGTACTTTACCTCAATGACATTAGATTATCGTTGAACTGATTTGTTGTTCCATATTGACGTGTAATTACACCCCTAACAGCACTTCATATTAACTAGTGTCCAGACTTTCAAGACTTTGAACAAACCCTGAAAGTTTATCAGAAAAAAAACAAGTACATATAATGCTTGATTTAGTTGAATATGTGGTGATTAAAAAAATAAAAAAATACCTCCACTACAAGTAATTAATAAAAACTTAAAGGTAAAAGTTAAACAGACAGCACAGTTATCTCCCATAAGGAATCACATGTCCCCTTTGTGACAGTGCTGTATATACAACGACATCATCATTCAAATCCCCATGTGTCTGAATGATAAAAATAGTCCTTAACTGCAAAAGCAGAGCTGCACACTCCTCATATGTTTCCAATGACACCTCATTGTAGAGTAAAAACACTACACATGTGGCTGTTATCGCTGGAGAGAGTGAGCATTGTTGACATGGTTACACTCTCTGCATGCGGAAGCAAATGAGGCTATTGTAACCTGCTGAAAAAAAAAAAGCTGTGACACTCTGCTGACACCTTGGTTGCTTGTAAACACAACTACAGCCAGTCCCGACCCACTCACGTGGCCACAAGACGTTAAAGAGCACAAGTGTCCTCCACTCCTGATCTGGAAACGGTGGAAAACACAGTTGTACAACGGGGCTACATGACCACACCTACTCTATCTGCTGTACCAGAGTCAGCCAACTTGAACGAGCAGTGCACACAGTGTACCCAACAGCAAAAGAGAAAAAAAAAAACTTCAGGGAGCATGTCTGAGGTCAACGGCTAAAAATGACAGTAAGAGATGTGATTCAGCACAAGTGAGTGGAAGGTTTACTCAAACAAATAAAAACAATGGTGGATGAACATGAGTACAGTCAGCATGCAAATTACTGCAGTGGGAGGAACTGAACCAAATGTGTTCTCAAAATGCTTTAAATAGATACAACAAATGTATAACTTCATAGTCTGGAATTAATATTTTGCTTTGTGATGTGTGTTGTTGTTGAGATGAGGGTTCGTTCAGATAAATTTATAAAAGGAAAAATCTAAGATTTTTTTTTTAAACTACACAAATTCGTACAATAGTCCTCAAAATTATCAAAATTACTAAAAACACAAGGGGACTATGTTGTCTTGACACGGTGGAAGAACACATAACTGGGCAGAGGGGGCTGTTTTTCTGCAGCCTTCCATTAGATGCAATTATAAATGGCCGAGAGCAGAGGGATGGGGAGCCAATCAGATCTCGGCTCGCATGTCAACCTAAGACCAACTGTCTCCTGGCTCTGACAGCAGGATTTTACCTCCATAATTCAAATCCCAAAGCAAAGGCAATCTGCACTTTGCCAACTCTAACCAGCGGGGCCGTGTTTACAAGGCGGCACATGGAGCAGAGACGCAGGGAAAAGGCGAACGGAGTCGAACCGAGCCACAATGAATGAAACCCTCCGTCAAGATGAATCAATCGCGGTCACAATCACACTTTGATCCGAGTAAACACTTAGCGGATGCAATTGTTGCCATTCACTGGACTGTGAGACACATCACTTCACTGTGCAGCGGCTTTTTAACCGACACAGGGGTCTTTTCTTAATGATTATGCAAATGTTATTTAACGGCTATCGCTGTCATTTGCATCTTGTTTATTGCCTTGACAGCCATTGACACAACTTTGATAGCACAAGTGGGAGCACAACACCCAAAAGAAGCGATTTCGCCGCGGATTCTTGCAGAAATAACACCGGTTACTGCACTTAAATGTACAATGAGGCTGGAGGAGCACTGCGAAGATATATCGCTTTATCTCCCTCTGCACACACACACATACACACACACTTTCTCCTGACAAACTCTTTGCTCTACTTAGTCAAACTCTTGCCCTGTACCCAGCAGGGACACACACTAATACCCACAACTCGGGAAGTTGTTTTTAACAGAATATGTGGCTTCTTTCTCTGTCTAAACACTATTGCAGGGGGTGGTATTGGGAGAAAGAGAGAGGCAGCCATTTTAGAGCTCTTGCTACATAGACAATGGCTGGTCCAATGCAATATGCAACTCTACAGTGCTTTTTCTGAGCAACTGGGTGACTTTAACTCAGTCAAAGTGTGTTCGTGCAGTGAGTGAAGTTTACCTGATTTCTGTTTGGAGGTTGTCCAGTGTTTCCCGGGCTCATGGGAGGCGGATGGTGGGTCCTTTGTTGCCAACCCGGATGGACCCCACCATACTGACTGCTGCCCATATCTCCTGGCCCCTTGCTGGCCCCTTCCTGATTGTTATAGTCTCCTTGGGGGTAATTCGGGTAGCTCCTGGCAGAGCTAGGGGATGTCAAAAGCTGATTTAAAGTTGGCGTAGACGTAGGTTGTTGGTTTCCCATGTTATATCTCTGATTATTGTAAGAGGCAGCCATAGCTGTGGTTCCTCCTGGTGGCTGTTGCTTGCCTGGCTGCCCCCCAGCCGCCGGAGGCTGGTTGTTACGCGGGGAATTCATGGCCCCGTATCCTTGGCCCTGATAAGAAGTCCTGTTCTGGAAAGGGCTGTAGTTGTTATAATGGTTGGGGTAGCCGTGTTCGTGTGAATTAGGGGGGTAAGGGTCCATCATGCCCGGCCCCGATGCAGCTGCCATGCCAGGGCTTTGTTGTCCGCCATGTTGATGAAAAGGGGCCCGGCTGTAGTGCTGGTTGTAACCGTAAGGAGGTGGAGGAAAGGGGCCCGGGTGGTGGTGTCCCATTCCGGGATGGTTATTCCCTTCGGGCCCGCCTGAATCATTCTGATTACTGCTATTATTATTTACCCTGGGCAAATTCCCGTTGCCGTTCTTCATGTCAGGATCCCCTCCTCCCCCAGCATTTCCAGCATCGGTCCCGTCCTGCAGCTCCTTCTGGCCAGGAGATCCGCCGTCAGGTCCCGGTTCCTTATTTTCATGCTGTTTCTCCCCCGGTACCGACTCCTCCTGTGGGTCCCGATCCGGCTTTTTGAGTTCGGATGGCGGGCTAGTGTTGAGAGTAGCGACGCTGGCAACCTGAGCGGCCATGATATCCCTCTCTCTCTCTCTCCCCCACTCTTTCTCTACCTCTCTCTCAGCACGGCGACTCACTCACAATCAAACTCCGAATAACCATTGAATATAAATACAATTATATTTATAACAACGTACCCGTTGTCCCGGTTCATTCCCCCCTTTGCCCTCCGCCCGGACTGGTATCCGGTAATCCACCGCGACTCCGTTTAAAGTTAAAACAGAGAGGGGAAAGTTTGTGAAAGAAAAAATATATAAATACAGAGCCAGGGAAATGAATTTCACCGACACAAGTGAGTATGTGTGTGTTGGAGGGGGGGCTTCTGTTACAGAACGAGAGCGCGAGCTAGAAATCAACCAAACCAGCACGAGGCTCCGCGAGACACAGCCATCTTACCGACCTGTCGCGAGAAAACAAAAACCCGGAGCGGAATATTCAGTGAAAACTGGACCCGGACTGCCCTATCTAATAACAACATTGTTTATACCCAAGAAGAGCCATTATTGTAGGTCTAATGCGCTTTAAAGTGAGCTCATACATAAAAATGTCGACAAATTCGAAAAGCACAGTTTGTTAGCATAAAGTACTGGTCATTTGAGACTAATTAAATGTTGCATATAAGTGTAACGTTTATGCTAATGAAGATACACAGCAATGGGCTGTCTGACAAAGTAAGTAAGCGAGATTTAGATTCAAACATATTGGTTTTCTCACAAAATGTAATTCATTTGGAGGACACATCTACATTATTACATATCTTTCCATTGATGCGAATTTGCTACAAACCAAGAATCCCCCATAGCTAAACGTCTTTCATAATAAGTAACACAATTTCAGGGAGTCAGGCATATTTACTGAAGTCTAACATTTTTTTGAATTGCCAAAATCTTTCATACACAGGGCTGCTACACTGCTAAATACCAGACTTTACAGCTTCCTTTTTTTTTATAGTATCATGAAATTCAAATGCCGCATCCTTCATCATACTACTCTGGCTTGAAGTCAGCCATAACTATTCAGCCATTCTGATTACAAAAATTGCTTCATGCATGAGCTGTGTGCTCTTCTGTGTTACATTCGTTTGTGCAGTTTATCTTATTAGCCTGTTTAAAGGGTGGAACAAAATAGGCTACAATGGCATCCTAAGTAAGAGTGGGCTAATGTGTGCAATGACTGCTTCCATACTGCTTCCATGTGTCGAGGAGTGAGTACAGCGGAGGAAAGTAGAGGGAAAGCATGAAATCACAACCTGTGCATGTCTGTGCAGTGTGTGTATGTGTGTGTGAGAGAGAGTGAGAGAGAGGATAGAAAAGGAAGGAGGATGGGGGATGGACTGAACCAGTCACAGAGCAGGAAGTGAAGATACAAAAAGAGAAACAGTGGTGGTGGAAAAGTGACACTATGGGCCGTTGAAATTCAACGCATCATATGGTATAAAAGTCAAATCTCACGCCAACACACGAGAAGAAAAGAGATTTGGAGAAAGCATAAAGTCGCCCGATACAATTAATAGGAATAGACATCCTATGTCTCTCCACCCCTCTCGCTCACTCTCCCCACCCCCTTTCTTCGTGCTCTCTGCCTGCCTGCCTCGCGCTCTCCTAGCAGCAGCAGCAGCCTTCGAGCTACTTTCAAGCGCTGTCGGAATTTTCGGAAACATTCACCGAGTCAGAAACGAATGACTCATTCAGCAAAGTTACAAGACTATATGTCGAAATAAAGTCTACTACCATGGTCTATCTTAGTTGCACATGTGTATTTCAGAGTTGTTGCAGTGTGTGAAAAGCTCTTCTATATACAGAAAAATATACCAGTGAGGACAGACACAGTAATGTAGGGTAACAGGGTTGCATTTATTATTCTAAAAGATGTCTAGGAACAATATTTATATCAGCAGCACACGGTAAAGGAATAACTAAGATTAAAAAAAAACCTATTCTAGAGAAAAAGGGGTCATTTAAAACTTTAATAAAACACAATGGAAATACATTGAAAAATATGCTTATATCTGGGACAGTGACTAGCTGCAATACATTAAAACAATGTAACATCTTTAGGAAATGTATATTATATTGCATATTTTGTGCCTTTAATATTATAAAGTAGCTCTGACATACATAAGGAGAATAAGCAACAAGCTGAGAACAAAACCCCACTCAAGTGGATTATTTTCAGGCTGAACGCACGAAGAATTCTGCGACATTGTGCGCTCCCGAGCTTTGGCAGGCGTACGTGAAGGCACCATCACCGCTTGCAAAAGCAGCAGAACTTTGCTATGTGAATGTGGGGGATGGGAAGCAGCAGCTCTCTGCTCTGCTCAGCCCTTTCTCTCTACAATGCGGGGCTTTCTGCTCACATTGCTCACTCTGTCCGTGGAAAAAACAGATCCTCTTTTACTTTAAGTTTTACTTAGAAACCAACAAAAATACCCACATGTATTTTAAAGCTGTAAAGACAGCTTTTGTATGTTTAATAAAGGAGAGTATGCAGGGTGGAGGGGGTCAGCTCAGCTGCTGTCTGCTTATATAGGCTAAGGGAGGAGTGTATGTGTGTGCGTGCGTGTGTGCGTTTGTGTGTGTTAGCAGAAAGCGCAGAGACTAGGCTGTTAGGGAGGAGGGGGTAGGGAGCTTCTTTTTCTTTTTAGCATAAACTTGCTGTTTATTATCAAGGGGTGCAGTCTCTCTTCTTCCCTCTTTCATATTCTTTAAAAAGAGCACTACAATCTGCTTTCTATGCTCAGTTTTTCCTGGTCTTATTTTAGATATGGCTTCAATATGTGCTGTATTTTCAGTGCTCACCTTGAAAAATATTTATCTGTTATTCAGCCGTTTGTGCAGCTGCAAAGTGACTTTAAAGCACCAAGATCATATGGGATGTTAAATCTCTGCGGGTGAGCAACAACATGATGTTAAAGACCTCCTGTGCAGATAAGAGTTTCATGCATATATTTATGTGATTCTTGTTTTACAAGGATATGATGTTCTCTAAAATGCCATTCTACATGTCCTGACAAGTTCAGAAGCAAGCTTGAGGACCCCCTTAACACAGAATGATTAGGAACACTATGATGGTTGTAATTGATACAACTTGAAAAGCTTTTACTTTGAAATAGAGAGGAAACAAAATGACACATTTTTGTAGGCCAGCCCGGAAGTAACATGGACATGGACTCTATTCATAAGTGGCCCAATGGGATTTCTGCATTGGATTTTAAATCATTGTCAAAAATATTTCTGGGGCAAACACACATTTCTAATGCTTATGTGTTTTGTTCAGTAGGACAATCTTCACAAATTAACACACCTTTTATGTTGTTTGAAGCCTTAATGCTTCTAATAGAAGTAAAAAGCTAACGTTTTGCTACAACCAATTACTCCATGGTCAAATTTCCTCAACATAACTACCAATGTCCTTCAGATGGTCAAGCCAGTAAAACTGTAGCCTAATAAATAGTTCAATAATCTAATCTACAATCTTCAAGAATTCTCAAGTGCTCTGAAAACTTGAATAGAGACGCTAGGGCGGACTAGTGAGTGAGTTCCTGTCTGTGTCCAGTGTGATGACATTTAATGTCCCCAACAACCACGGTAGTTGCATTTAGCCACTTGTGAGAAACTGCTTTTGTAAGGACGTAAAGACTTAAAAATTCAGAAGGGCTGGGGTGTTTTCTAACATATGTTGTGTTTTGTACAACAAAATGCAAACTTCTCTAAAGCTTGTGTTAACCACCAACCCATTCAAAATCCTCTTTGAGTATGAGAGGTTAGATCCTAGGGTGCTAAAATACTAACTTACCTTCCATATTGATAAGTAATTCCTGTGGTGCCCTGCAGTAGTCTGGCACCAATATTTCAATTGCTGTTGTCATCACTGTATCATAACTGTTACCACCCACAAATCTCCCAATGACTTGTCGAAAAAGTGTTACCATGAAAACCTCTCACTGTAATTCTCTGTCATAATCCTGTCTGGCTCATGTAGCATAAGATTCACACTTCCCACATGGCCTCCTAGTACTGTGCCCCATGTCTGTCTTTTGTCTAATTGAGAATCATTCAAACAAAGAAGGAAATCTGAATTTTTTTTTCAGATTGTTGCACAAATGCTTGTCTGGACTCTGTCACATTTGGCTCCTTGCTCTGACAGTTGATAGTGTGTGTTGAGGCAGAGAGTGAGAGAGAGAGAGAGAGAGAAGAAGAAGGGGGATCATGTGACACCCCCCCATCTGTCCCAGGATGATGATTTAAGAGTGTTTACTTGTGCCCCACCGCCGCCTCCCTGCAAGGATGACCATGATGCATCACCTTCGGCCCAATGCCGCGGCTTCCCCGGCCGTCACCAAGGTAGCAGCTTGGACTTCATCCAGTAGACTTTTTTTTTCTCTTTTAATCTTTATTAAATTGATATTGGGGGTTGATTAGAGGGAACAATGGAAGTTGCAGTGAATAGTTGCATTTAAAGATGCAAAGAGTTCATTATTTATGCCATCAAATCTAGTTCTGAATGCAAAACACAAATTCTACTGGACAGGCTAGGGTTATAAATATTTTACCAACTTAATTAAGCCAAAATATTCTATTTCTGTTAATTTATGTAAGTCTTTGATATTCTTAAATATGCATTTTTAATGTAGTAACTTTCTTCAATTAATCTCAGCTTTGAACATTTAAAGTGTCACTCTTGTCAAGCGAGTTAACTGATGACTGATCATTCAGGAGTTTTTCTTTTATTTTAATCCCTTGGGATCCAGTCTGGGAATGGAGCCACGCAATCACCGAGACAACCCAATAATGTGGCGTGGAATTTCCTAACAAGAGTGGAGTTGAATTCAGACGCACACATGGATTCATGGTAGGCTACACATCCACGTGCGCAACAGCCAAACAGAGCTCATACCTGACAATAACATACACACTGAGAATTTATGGCCATCAAGAGGCCGTCATGAATGCATGCTTGTGCCAAACATAAGTGGTAATCCCGCAGTGACGTTGTCCTGGCACACACACACACACACACACACAAGGCACACACAATCACAACAGTTGGGTCCTGTCCAGATGGTTGCCAGGCAGCAGTTCAACGCATAGTCTGGAGTGTGTAGAGGAAGGAAGTGCCACTTTGCGAAGTGCAATGGGCATCCGGCTCGTTCCCAGACGCTGTGTGTGCGTGTGTGGAAGCGGCCGTTTAAACTTACACCTGACAAACACACACCCACCGCTTTGTAAACAGTGCAGGGATAAGGAATGTGCAATAAAAAGCCCCACATGGTTTCCTTCAGGGCTCCTTAATAAATGTGGACAATCAGTTCGATATTGCCTTTAAAAAACCACAGTCTCTCATCACAGTCAGGGCCGAAGTATATGTTTAATCCAAACATACAGCTTTGATAGATGAAAGGATATTAAAAAAGCACTTGTGGAATTATTCTGCTGCCTTATAAGGTCATATTTCAGATTAATCTTTCAGCCATTGTTCTTACCTGATTTGATCAAATGGGATCAAACTTTTTAAGAGCCAGAGCTCACCCTGAACTGCTTAGCAGACATTCAATCAGTTGTTCCTTTCTCCTTGTATTATTCTCGCCCAAGCAGAGAAATCCTCTCTGCTCCTCAGGTGAAAATAGACTGGGGGACCTCCATGCCCCACGACAGGCTTTCAAATCAAAGCTGATAGGACATATTCAGGTTACACTGGAGCACTTTTATCTACCTTTTTGTGTGTCGGGTGATAATTTGCTAGGGGGCATTTTTTCTGAAAGTCTCTGAATTCATGAAGTCCACACCATCACACAGACACCGGCACTGAATTCTAAACAGTCTATTTTCTCGCAGTGTGTTCAAGTGAAGTGAAGGAAGGACCCCCGATCTCAACAAAGCCAGGCAAGGTTAAGAGCAGTCAAAATTATGGTGTCCACCCTGCAAGGACAGAGAAGTGCTCACTCTCTTTTCAGTGGGGATGAAAAGAAACCGTGTGGGGAATCATTTCTGTAGTAAGGGAACTCATCACTGCGAGCATACTGGGAACTGCTCCGTTGTGGGTCACAGAGCCCAGTATGTGAGCTCCTACTCTGCTGAAAAACGGTCCCATCCCTGCAAATCACACAGAGCATCTTGTCAGCATTTCAGCTGTGAGGTAGTCTCAAAATAAACAGTAAAAAAAGACTGTTCAGTGGTCTTACAGGGGAAAATAGAACCAGGGTTCCTCATAAATAAATGTACTCTAGCGCCTCACAACTAGAAACGTTATATTATAGAGCTGTAAATCGTATATTCTAATCATAAAGGACTGCAGGTTGCATGATGCATTTTCGTAGGCCAATCTGGAAGTTAGCATTGCTCTGGTTCCTTTGACAAAATAACTAATAAGAAATTCCCTCTGGAATTAGAATTACTGCAGAAAAAAAGACATTTACATAAATGTAAAAGCAAGGTAAGGTTCATAAATGAATTTTGATTTCATTTTAATTTATGAATGCAATTGCCAGAAGTAAAAAACAAAGAGTAAGCTAAATGCTAACAATCTACTGCACATGTAGGCTATATAAAGCTTTATTAACCAAAATGCTAAACATCAATGCATTTCTACTTGTCCAATGTCATATTCAGTAGTTCACAAGGATAGCCTTCTGTAGATATTAAAATATAATAAAACAAAAAAATGTGACCCAAAAAGTAAATATTGAATTAGAAGTAGGTGGAATGGACAAAAAGCGAAATACTTTCAATAACATTTCATACTGTGAACTTTTCTAATCCGTTGGATTTGTTTAAAATGTGCTCATAAAATGTCTGTTTTTTTTTATAATGTTATGTTTTTATGTAATCTTAACCACTTCATAATATAATACACCTAGTCAAGTGTTCCCAAACATTTCAACTGAGAAGCATTTTGTAGCTTCAGCTTTTTTGTTTGTTTGTTTCGTCTTGTGGCAGCACATCACTGGTCATTAGAGAATGCATTCATTTTTTTCAGAATGATGAGAGGAAAATAATTTGATGTTTACGGTGCTGCCCTCCGTGTGTGGATGAAAGATTGGGCCTTTAGATTCTGCTCATGCAGTACATTCAAGATAGAAAGATAGACTAGGCTATGAATATTTAAAATGATAATTGAGCCAAATATGCGTGTTTGAATTAGTGATTCAGAAGCCATAGGTTTGCAATCAATGGTGGCAGTCAGGGGACCTGTGCTTGTTTTGAGGTGAAATAGCTAACTGTAATGCAGACATGATGAACAGCAGAGTGGGCTGGCAGAGAGATGGACGAAATTGACATGTTGAAGACGGAGTGATTAAGTTACCTGTTACAGAACAGCCCCTGAGCATATATCAATATGAACTGTGGCAGGCTGAGAAGATGAATTGGATTCGAATGAATGGATGTGAAAAAAAAAAGAATAGCAAGCAGCTGTACTTATCCAGCACGGAAAATAGACTCCATGTAGAAACCAAAGGAGCATTTTATGGAGAAACCATTTTCTGTGTGTAATATCAGTATGTTGATAGAAGGCATTACATTGAAAAACGGCAGATGTAATTCACTCCCTGGGCTCCTGAGATGCTCAAGAGACCAATCTTTTCATATATTGAAATTGGATGTTTTTCAGCTGTTACCAACTGAATCATTTTCTTGTCCCACTCTTTTAGCCTATTGTTTACAGATGCGCCTTTTGTTGTGCCTGAACTCTTCCCTCTTATGGAGGCTGATGTTTGTGCTGTTTCAAGCATGAGTGCCTTAACTTACAAAGGGCAACGATGAAGAGAAATTGGAATACATTAGCACAGCAGTTTGATGTGAGATAGGTGGTGGAGGCATGAAACAGCAAGATAGTCCGTTTGAGGAAGGCTAAACTTTGGCATATAAAACATAATCTTTGCCAGGTGACATCAGGATAGAGTGGTGTTTGATGAAACAGCTTGGTCCCCTTAAAAATAATGTTCCAGTAATACAAAATCAAATTGTTTATAGGAAAACCATGAATCATGAATCAGCTTTTAATCAAATTCCAGAATGCACAAACTAAGGATAGGACAGATGAAACACATAAAACATAACCGATAAAACACAAGTACATTGTCAGTTATGTTTAGAAAGACATGTATTTTGTTCTAGATTACACATGT
Organism: Hypoplectrus providencianus; assembly: GCA_028566105.1. Taxonomy (NCBI): domain Eukaryota; kingdom Metazoa; phylum Chordata; class Actinopteri; order Perciformes; family Serranidae; genus Hypoplectrus; species Hypoplectrus providencianus. Next base: position 18,696,815 of record JAOWBC010000539.1, on the reverse strand, counting down.
TTTGTCACAAATCTGCAGAGAAGATTGATCAAACAAACATGGACATTGGACATTCACCCAGTTTCTGTTCCATGCAAGTTAACTTAACATACTTATATATAAAACATATATAACAAATAAAAAAAATCATTTTAATCTGTAACGTAACAAACGTAACCAACAAGTTCTTTTAATTCAGTTCACAATACTAACCATGTAAATGTATTTATAGGGGACAGGGTTGGATGGAAGGCAACTAAATTAAACCCTTTCTCCAAAAAACTGAGTTCTAAGGCAACAAAAACACTCTCAATAAATTAACCAGGTAAATATATATCTCTTCCCTAATAAAGGTCACAGTTAAAACGAAACCACAGTTTAAACAGATGGTTAATGTTGTTTATTGATAGGTCATGGTGTGGGTTAA
>JAOWBC010000539.1:18632652-18645794 GCA_028566105.1 Hypoplectrus providencianus | reverse complement strand
ATACAAATTAATATTTGTTGTTATTATTATTATTATTATTATTATTATTATTATTATTATTATTATTATTATTATTATTATTATCAAACTGACTATAATAAAAAATAATCTTCAATAAGCTTGTATGGGATGAGTTCCATATATAGAAATATTTATTTGGTAATTTTATTTGTGTTAAATTTCAACAACATGGAGCCTCGATTGTTGGGTAACTGATGTTATATGTCCAGAGTTCCCATGCTTTTGAAATTAACAATCAAGATTTACTTTACAATTTGAACATTTAATATATATTTTTCAATTTTTGATTAAATATATTTCAAAAAGTTTTAACTACAAACTAATTATATTATTTCATTGACAGTACTTCCTAAATTCTATTTTAGAATCATGCTCATATGTATGGAGTTAGCTGCCTTTAATGTACAATGCCAACAGAAGACAACATGGTAAATTACATTAGATTACACAAGTACATGTAAATCAAGTCATTTCTGAAGTTGGCAGCACAGTTATAATCCCCTTGACCCATAAAAAAAATCATTGAGTCCTTTCATGCAGTTCCAAGGTGTAAGTGGGGCACAGGTCATGTGGCTGACTGTGCGTTGACCCTGTCAGTCCTTGATAGACTGGTACAGGCTGAGTTAATGACTGAGGTAAACATGATAAATGTCATTCACCCCACCAGCTTCTGCATTTCCCTTCCCTGTGCAGCTGCTGATTTTAACTAGCCTTATCGCCGCCACGTGGAGGGAACCTAGATCCGTTTGCATGGGAAGGCCAGGGTTACTTTCCCCCTCCTCTCAAATCTTAAAAAAAAAAGAAAAAAAGAAGGAGGATCAAGGCTGGGTTTGTCGTGACCAGGTGATATCCCTGATAAATACTGAAGAGCTTGAACTGAACGGGATTTCATTGTACAGGTACAGCTCCTGGCCTCCGGGGCTGCTTTTTTTTCTTTGCTGGAGCTCTTGCAAATACATTTCCCTTCACAATGTTTCCTCTGGAAGAGATTACGACCAGCTGCCGGGATCATCACCCTCATAGGATCCTTTATAACCTCTTAAGCGGCAGGGAGAGTGGTTCCATGAACAACAAACTGACACATAACGTCGTAGCATACAACTGCCACTGTGAGCAGAGGAGGACGGTTTGCCTAAAGGACCCAAAGGTCACCTGTAAAGTGGCTTCAAGCGTGCTGGTCAAAACCATCTGCTTTGTGAGAAGTTTACCATCTTTTAGTCAACTTTCATCACAAGACCAGTCATCACTGTTAACACACTGCTGGGTTCCTTTATTTGTTCTGGGGCTTGCCCAAGAAAAGATCATGTTTGAAGTGGCTGATGCACCAAATTCAAGCATCCTCAGACAGATTTTGCTCGGACCAGGACTCTCCGATCAGCCGACTCTTGCTGGAGTCCACAAATTAAGAGCTTGCCTGCATCAGCTGTGGAGTCTGGATCTCAGTCCGAAGGAATATGCTTATCTGAAGGGGGCTTTGTTGTTTAACCCAGGTAAAGCTCTTTTTTGTTGTGTTTCAGAAACCATGTCAATCAATAAGATGCACTATGAACTTAAACAGAAACATGTCTTTGTCTTCTTCAGGTGTTCAGGGATTGAGCGCATTGTTCTTGATTGAAGGCCTCCAAAAGGAAGCTCAGATGGCTCTCCAAGAAGTCATCCACATCCTGCATCCGGAGGACACCGTCCGCTTCAGCCGCATCTTATTAGCAGCTTCAGCCATTGATACTGTCAGCCACAGCCTGGTCACAGAGCTCTTCTTCAAGCCAATTATTGGCAATGCAAATATGTTACATTTATTAACAGAGATGTTGTTCATGCAATGACTAAATGAATGTTGTAAAACTTTTTTTTTTTTATATTGGTTTCATTGAAATAAACCTTTTTTAAGCATCATGATGAAGTTGTGTTTTTCTGTGGCTTGACTCTAATAAAAGATGTATGCTTTGGCTCCCCCATGTGGCCACACATGGAAGACAAAAGTCAACCCATTTTTTTTTTTGTTCCGCTTCATTTATTTATTTTATTGTTTTTACAATGACACATCAGTTAAATGATGGGTTAAAGTCAACAGAGGAACCTGCCAACACATCCTTGCTGAAAATACATTACCTTGGCGAGAGGCCCAAGTATTAAACATTCTTATTTTGGATTCTTCAAGCCTTCTGAGAAAATATATTGTGCATAACAAAACAAAATGGTAAGATTAAGCTTGCAATTCAACCAGTTAAGTGAGAGGATAAGAAGAATATTAGGATAATGAAGGTATATATGACAGACATTAATCACTTCAACAATGGTTTGCTTCTTGATGAAACCAGATAGACCAGTTTTAAACCATTCATTATAAACACCCTGATGTTGCAGCAAAATATCTGACACACTGAAAATATACTGTGTTGTTATTTATATTATCTCTGTCCATGTTACCCCAAGTCCAAAAAGTCCTTTATTCATGATATTTAGAACTGAAAAGGCGCACAAGAGGATGGAAGACGAGACAGCAGAGTAACCTGGACAGTGTTGTATTAACTGCCCTTGTGTGTTAAATGAAAGGTACAATAGAGTCCATAAGCTAGTGCTGATAAGAAGGACACAGAGCTGAATAAATTCCACTGAGTCAGCTGGCCAAATTCCCATCAGCACCCAGGAGCAAACACAGCAAGCACGCTGGGCTAGGAGCACAGACATTCACTTCATGAGTCAGCTCAGGATAATGTCACTAATAACTTAATGCACATGACACAACCTAAAGTCCAGCTGCAGTTCACACTGGATCTCATAACATGTTTTAGTGAGAGACAAATAGGACGGCCACACACAGCACCCAGAATGCATCAATCACCTGGTTCACTGAAAAGCTTCAAGCTGAGTTCACACCAAATGCAAGGTGAATTTTCAGTTTCAATTGTCTGTTCTCTGGCTTGAGAGAATGCATGCGATTCGTCACATTTGCATTGCCCTGTGCAAATTGTCTTCTTTGAGTTGATTCTGTAAGTAACCACACTACATCAAAAATTGTCTTGGTTTGGTGTGAACACCTCGAATGAACTCTTTGCTTCATATAAGCTACATGTTTTAATGTACACAAACTGCTTTGAACAACAACAACAAAAAAAATCACATTGTACAATGTATTAACATCATAAACGTCACACAAAGGCAAAAACTCAAGGTTCACTTACTATTTACGCAGCCTCATATCATTTCCTCGTATCATTTAGTTATTTGCCAGGAGAAAACCACTAAGCATAAAGAGGGAGTCTGTGGAAATTAGCTGGCTTGGCTCCGTAAAAAGGTAACAGGATACTCCTATCAGCAATGTTGAGGCTCAAAACAAGTCGTGTATCATTTTTTAAAAAAAGCACTGAAGAAAAACAATTAAAAAAAATAAAATGAAATATAGCTCAGTGCATAAAATCATAAAAACACACCTTGGAATTTATCTTAGATGCTTTAAGTATGATTTCGACTTTAGACATCAGTTGCTATGCAGATGTTTTAAACTTTTTAAACAAAACCAAACTAGCCTTTTTCCCATGTTTCCCCTTTTTATGATTAGGTGAAGCACATTACTCACCGTAAGAAAACAAATAAGTACATTTCCAAACCATTCATATTTTTTAGTGTGCTGCCGGGCACACATTAAAGACTCAGATAACATAAGAATGACAGGATTAAAGCCAATGCTGTACATCTTTCTTCCTGACAATCTTTTTACTTCATCCTTACCCGCTGTGGCCATAATGCCTCTGGCACTGATATGAAAAAAGGCAAATTATGAAGGATCATACCAGAATTTTAAACCATTCATCTTGAATCACAGTCTGCAAATGTGACACAGAACCACTCAATTGAAAGCACAAAATACAGTTTAAAGTCACATAAATTAGTTTAAAAATCTATCAAGATGATGAAATGTGCCAAAATAACTACAACTTACAGAGCTATATACAAACAACTAAATAATTATCTAACCAGCCAAAATGAGTCCGAATTCATGAACATAACTCAGTTATCCTCAAGGACGAGGGGACAGTTAACCGTGATAGATTAAGAGCTGCTGGTGATATCTGCCTGCAATCACGCAATCCTTCAAATACACACATATTTAGTAAGCATAAATATCTACACACAGAGCCCTGAGTTCCCTGAGTCCTTCAGACAATGTGAATATTCACATTTTCTTCTTCCACAGCAAAGCCGTGGCCTCTACAAAGAGCTTGGCTCAGCCAGAGACTCCTGTGCAAGTAGTGTCAGCTTTCCACGTCCCATACGTGACCTTGTGGACACAGCATGACAAATAATTCAAGCATAAATCGCCGGCGTGCAGCAGGAATCATGTTCTCACGGAGGTGCGAATGACTGGGACACCAGAAGAATTAGTCTCTGTGTGAGAGGGTGAGTAGGCTGTTGGAGAGCCAGAAGTGTGCCCTGTGAAAAAGATAGAAAAAAAAAAGGTAATTCCTCAGCTCAAAATCTGCTGCCGACTGCCCTCCCTGTTCACAGTGCACTGCAACTAGAAATCATTTCACCAGCATCTGGGATATTTCTAGAGCTAACAGTATTTTATAAAAATGTACAACTTCTGCCAGTTTCCATAGTATGTATTCAAAACAAAATTCACGAGAATCCCAGGCCTTCTGCAAGATAACTGATCCTCTGTGCCTCTGCTGATTCTCCACAGTAGCAAAATACACTTGTTTGGCTTAAAGGTTACCTGTGAAGGTTTTCACCACTTGTAGTTGTTTTTCTGTGCAGGCCCTGTTTTGTTTGTTCTCAGGCACATGCACACACAGGTGACCTGATCGGTGTTAGGGAAGCTACGATGAAAGCAAAGCTTTGCACACTACCGATTACTTCACACTAAGAAGTTGAACTACAGTGAAGCTACCTGAGGGAGCAACTCATTAGGTCAACTAAAGCTACTTAGAAAAAGTAGTTCAACTACTGAGTAAAACAACATCAAGCTGACAATGTACATATAACTTAAAGCTCATACTGCCTATTAACAATCAGAAATGTTCAGGTAAAACATTTTTTCTTAACTCCTTTAGTTGTGGCCTGATAATACGCTGTCAAATGCAAACCCTTTTATTTTCAAAACCTTCCTATTTTTATGTCTGAAGTTTTTTTTTTCTAGTTCTAAATGGATTAGTGGGAAAAAATATACAGGAAGAAAGGGCAATAAAGGTAAAAAATAAAAATCACCAAAGGTGCAGCCCAGGAATGAATCTGGCATAGCACCATTTGTGATAAGAAACTTTAGAACCCCCCACCAACACACACAACGCCCAAAAAAAGCAAATCATCCACTTGAATCCATACACAAATATTAGAACAGTTGAACTACCAGCAAGCTACTGCAAAAGCAATTAAACTAGGTGACTACTCCCAAACATGCATCTGCATTTGTACAGCAGTGAACTTAAACCCCCTCCACTCTTTGCCTACCCCAACTTTAACAGAGGTGTTTCAAGTGTGCCAAATCAACATTTCAGTACGTCCATGCATAATCTAAGGCTGTATGGATGAGACAACATTAAAAAAAAAATATGCAAAAAAGTATTATTAACAATTCAATGTACATAGTACCATAATTATTGAAGAAGACACTGGTGTTCCCCTATTTTCATGGTACAATAATCAGTAACTGAATTAGCTAATAAAATGAGGTCTGATAATGTGCAACAAAATATTCAAAGGCTAAAAAATTTCGATTCATTGTTGTAATCTGCAAAGATATGGGAAAGGTTCTTTTTATTTTCATTTATTTATTTTAACAAATCCAATGTGTGAGGATTCAGAGTTGATAGTTTAATGTAATTTATACTGGCAGTGTATAGCAGAGTTGTCAAGTATTATCCAATGATTCTCTCGCTTTTTCTAACATGCCCAGAAAAAGTCTCTAAATTTGTCACTAGAGGTCTGAAAAGTTGGAGGTCTGAAAAGTTGCTAAAGCTAGCAACAAAGTCACCAAGTTTAGCAGCTCATGTGTTAGGAATGTGTAACTAGCTGTATCTGTTACAAATACGATATACGTTAAAGCAAACTGACAATATCAATTATGTTACCACTAAGAGCCATATTTTAAAATTAGTGCCAGGGTCAATTCATCTCCCACAGCCTACACCTGACAGTTTTACATAACGGACTGTGTAATACTCTATCATCCATTGTTTTACCCTCATGTCCTATTTACTGTTTCCCATCAAACACCACTTGGCTTTGGCATTTAACCTCACAGCACACGGTTCCCTCTTCAGTCCTAACAGCTCAGTTCAGCTCTAATGACCTGTTGCAGGAGCAGGTGAACAGGTTGCGTTCAAGTTGTGACAAGCCGTTTACAACAAGTTTGTGCAGTTTGGAGAGTTTGGTGAATCCCATTTTAAATATTTAAACAAGCGAGCCATGCAGAAAAAGAGGGATTTAGGATAAGAATAAAAAATGTCCTTGCATTAGGGCCACCATTGTATTGTCGTATTCTCTACATACCATCTAAATTCCAAGTTAAACATCTTGGATGTGTTTCGTAACTTTGGAATAGTCGTGCACTGCAGTGTCAAGTCTACTTCACTGGTGAAAATGATTTACATTTTTAGTTTATCATTGGTGCAACAGATCTGTGAATAGTTCTTTTGTTTGGCTTGCTTCCTGTTCTAGATATTGCCCACTAAGTGACAAAATGAAACAATTATTGATCAAGACTTAAAAAAATAAAAATTAAATAAAAAAAAATAAAAAAAAACCTTTCTAGGCATCTTTATGGAGTTAATTGGTTAATTAACTGTTCTCATCAAGCAAGAAAAAAAAAAAAAAAAAAACTAAAAATCACTGAGATTAACCAGAAATGCTTGCTATTATATATTATGTATTCCTATTTTCATTAAAGATGCTTCTATAGTGTCGCAAAAAAAAGGCCATAAAATAGCCTGTTGTAATCACACAAAAGCATACTGTAAAAAAAAAGGGCAGCCATAAAAGACAGATGACCTGTGCATTTATCCAGGTCATAAAGGTGTTTGAGAAACCTGGGTGGAGGAGTACAATAACAAACTTAAACATTAAGGGTACTATGCAGACGGAGTCCTGCGCTGTCAGAATAAAGACAGATAATAAAGAACTCAGTGTTTCTCTGGCAGAACTTTATTCCTGGCAGTGTGGGCTCTTTCAAACGCACCAAGCAACCTCGAAGATAGAAAATTAACTCATAATTTTATCCTATTAAACATTTGTGGGAGATGTTTTTCAATATCAGAATATTGGTGTTCTGATGTACTACCCACATTGAATTATAAAAATTCCTGGGTATCACTGGAAAGCTGAGACTCTTATAGAACCAATGAGACCAATTGTCTTGCCCATAAGAGCATTTCTTGAAACTTGACATCATTGTATAAATTATCTTTAAAGGACTCAAATCATTGAAAATACAGAAATCTGCAAAATGTCCAAATCTCCAGAAGTTTTGGGAACTAATGTAATATCCTGAGTTTTTTTGACCATGTTTATTCTAAAGAAAGAAAGAAAGAAAGAAAGAAAGAAAGAAAGAAAATCTATTGCTTTGAAATTTAGACTCGTTGCGTTGTCAGAAATCATAGTGGATGATGTAAATTGGACCATAATATACCAGGAAGTAGAAGGAGTATTAAACTATCACATGCTGCCTGATCAGGACTATGTGAGCAACCACTGTTGGAACAAATGCATGACGGACTTCCCCTGTTTTAAAAGCCAAGTTATGTAAAAACAAAAGCTGTGAAATAAAAGAAGACAAACTAGTCAAACTACATCCCATTTTCATTCAAAAAAGGAATACAAGATGTATTTATGAACATAACAGTATATTGTGTATAAAATAACATAAGCAGGACAAGTGTCTTACCTCCATTGGTCCTCCACATCTCTCTGGCACACATATCAGAGGAGGTCAGCTCTGATATTTGGATGTTTGGATTTGATTTGTAATCATCTTGAGGAAACAGAGCAATAGGGAGTGACGGTTACTGGAGAGCAGAAAAGCTTACTGATATTTGTGAGGTTAAAGGGACATTTCACCCCACTGGGCAACTCACATCAAAACAATATTGATTAATAAACAGCATTAAAAGTGGAAAAAAATAATTTTGGGGACGAGTGGCCTATCCCTTTAAGATGTAAAAAATTACAACTTACTGTTGTTGCTGAATGAGAAGGAGCCGCTCTCCCTCATCGTCTCGTTCCCGCTGTCCGACAGCGTCCTCTCCATCCTGGAGATGTGCGGCCTCTTCTTCGTGCTTTTCCGAGTGCTGATGCGAATGATGCCGCGCACCAACCGGCACTCGGCCTCCTGCTCATCCATTTTGTGCTCCTCTGCCAGTGAGTTGATGAGGTGGTTGATGGCCTTGCTCTTCTTCAGGAACACAGAGTCCGAGGTGCACCTGGCCAGCTCTTCGATCTGATACTCGGAGTAGAGCTCCAGCAGCTTTTTCGTAATCAGAGAGTCCACATCCTCCTCACCGTCCTCCCAGTCATCAAACCTCATGGACTCATGCAGGGACGGATGGCTGGGTTGTGTTTGACTACTAGGAGGACGCACATAGGATGGAGCGTTTGTTTCAACCTCTAAGTACTCTCTTGGACTTTCTACTTTGACCCCCCCGATGCGGACATCCCCTAGCCAGTCTGTGGTGTCTTCTTCTTTGTTGTCTCCATTCTTCACAGATTGGAGGCTTACCTTCTCCGGTTCGTCTGGGGAGCTCTCGTTTGGGGCCAGGCATGGAGCGAGGATGGAATGCTGGCAGACCCTATACAAGCCACAAGTGAGCACGCTGCACAGAAAGGTCCTACAGCTCTTTGGGGGACCGCAGGGATTGCAGGTTTGTGTGGCCGAGGGAGGGTCAGCTGAGCCAGGGATGAAGCCAATGGTCTCAGACTCCTTTCCATTAGCGTCTTTCAGGTGAGCTTTGTGGATTGTCTTTGGCTCAGGGGTGGGACGCCTGTCTTCCACTGGGTCCACACAGCGCTCCTCATAGGACGACCTCTGGCTGCTACTCCGGCTGGGTCCATGCCTGTAGCTGCCAGGACCTGAGCTGTGTCTCTGACTGCCAGTGCCACCAGCAGACATGACTTACTGCCTCCAAGATCTGATCAGGCATGAGAGAAAATAAGGTCAACAGAGGTAAAACTAATTGGTAAGAAAGTGTTGCAATGGCATCACTAAGAGAGTTATCAAAGCTGTCAAAACTTAAATCACTTGAAGCCACCTGAGGCCATCTCTCTTCAAAACAAATGTGAAACTTCTATCCCCAGGTGGCAGGCAAAGTAGCCTAACTGGTTCTCTGGAGGATGTGTGAGCACACAGGCAGAGACAATTAGCTAGACACTGTATGATGTCATGGGGATTTCTCAAATCGAACGAAATGTTTATTTGCAACTATTAAATGTCGACAAATATATAAAATGAATTGTAAAAAAAATAAATATATATCTACTAGTTTACTGCTGTATGCAAACCGATCTATTCGAGTCAACACACCAATTCAATTTTAATACGTTAGAATTTAATGCACTTATCTAATTCAACATACCAATTACACCAAATCCAATTCAAATATCTTAGAATTCAATGCCACCTCCACAACATCAACTATAAAAATAAAACATCTTTTTCCAAGTTAAGCACGCACCTGCTTGAAGGTTGTATGAATGCCGAGTGCAAGATAAAGTAATCACGAAAATTAAGTTACTTTTGGTTATGATTTATTGGCTATACATATTTACTGAAACCACAACAAGCTTTAAAATGCCATATGCTCAAATAGTGTATGGCTTTCCGTGACATGACGTTATCTGTTAAGAATGTTTACAGTAGCCATACCATGTAGTTAGCCATGGCTAATAAACAAACAAATGATAAAGTGTTAATGAATTTTCCATTTAATTTCCACTACAATTAATTATACCTAGCTTTGTCACATAAAGCCGAAAGCCCTTTCATGTATAAAAAACTATTTTCACTTTCACGGCGACATGTCATCGCGGCTCTTTCCTCCATTAGAGGACTTACTCTTTAAACATTACTCACAGTATACACGGTGCCTCCGCCAACTGACTTTGGAATTAATGTTGTCTTCGCGACCTTACATTAAACATTTCTGTTTAAATCCATTTTGAACGTCCCACGGTGTCTTCTTAGCTTTAAAATGTAAATTTCAGTGAAGTTTTTGACCAAATCTGTACCTGCGCGTCAAGGTGGAGGAAAAGCAACAGGTAGCTGCAACAGGAGGCTGGACTTCCGGTTGTGAATTCAAAAATAAAACTCAAGTTTAAGTTCTAATTTCACCTGAGAATTATTACACTGAAAAAAAAGTTTCAATCACGTCGCTATTAGTCCAGAAGTTTGACATCAGTGGCAGTGTAGTGTATTAGTAAGACAGGCCTGCTTAAGTACCGTCAAAATATGCCAGTAGACTGCCATCTGCCCAATGTACATGTATAGAAAAAAAATTCACAAATATTTGATGCGTTGTTTCCATTTGATTGTAGACATGCAACCGACTTTAAATCCCTAAACGTCAACATTTTTACCATTTTATTTTGACACGATATCCGGTGTATGCGTCCGGTGCGACGCATTTGGCAGTGCACCTTTTAAACCACTAGATGGCACCAAGCCTACAGCAATATTAAAACACTTCAGTCTAAGCCAGAACCAGTGAAGAGATGAACACAAAAGCTATAAATTAAGACACTTTATTTGACAACATTAAGAATCATTCATTCCAGGACCCTCACTGCACCTACAAGAGGAATAGACATTAGAAGCCAGAATTAGTCAAAAATGCAAAAAGAAAAGTGGCACTCACCTGTGCCTTTAGAAGATTTGGCCTGAACCTGCCCCATTTGCTCTGTGGTTGAACTCTGATGAACTGAGATTTAGGGTGTGCAGACTGCTGTTGGGGTGCTGTATAGACCTGGTGGCCTGTCTGCTGTTTGGGAACTTGGTAGGTCTGCTGGGCCACTGGCCGTTGGAGAGCTGTGTTGGTCTGCTTGGGTGCCACGTAGGTCTGCTGGGACACTGGCTGTGGCTTCCTGACGCTCACTTTCTTCTGGTCGTCAGGGTCTCCCAGCCGTCTGATGGGAAAGCCACCAAAGCGATCTGGGATACTATAAATTCTGGTCGGGGCAAAACGCTGACCTGAGGGTCCTGCTCTGCTGGGGCCTAGCTCAGTGGAAGTGTAGCTGGGTTTGCTAAACTGACTGCGTGGCTGGAAGCCTGAATGAGCACTGTGCTCCTTAGGCTTGTAGCTTCCCTGGAGAACTCCCATAGACATACTCATGTATGCCATTCCAGACTGAATCTGGCTGGGGTCATTCCTAGCGCTCTTCTTTATGAGAGATGAAGAGGAGAGGACAGAACCTTTAGAGCTGCCACTTGAAGACGCTCTTCTTGCAGGGGCACTGGCTGAGGTTTTCGTCCTTACAGGGCTTCTGTTCGGTCCTAAAACACCTGCGTCAAACAGGCCGGAAGACTTCATGGGAGAGAAGCCTTTTTGTCCATTGTACGGCAGGTTTGTAGCCTTATTTGCTGTGGACTGATGGGAGGCTGACTTAGAGTCGCCTTCTCGAGAAGGAGTCTGAAGTGAAGCAGAACTGCTGGACTGATACTTGCTAGTACGTGGTGTTCCCTGCTGACTTAGCCCAGTCCTCTTACTGTTATCATACTTACTAACAGAACTCCCACTAGCAATAGAAGTAGAAAGGCCAAAGGACTGTTTTGGCACATTTATCTTAAATGGTAGCCAGTTGAGTTTTGAAGCCGAGTTGCTCGGTCCAAACAGAGACCTGGAGACACTATTAGCTGGGTGTGAAACAGTTTGTGTGTAGCCTTTACTAGGAAGTCCCTGGCTATAACCTTTGCCAACTCCACTCCGTGGATGGAGGCTACTGCTCTGGATTGAGCCCTGAGAAACTGTGGCCCGTCTGAGTTCATTCTGGGGATAGCTGCTACCAAACCCACTATCCTGTTGCGAGAAGCCAACATATAATTTGCTGTTTTGCCCCTGAGCTGCAAGAGAAAGAAATTAAGTGTAAATCCACAGCATTAAATGACAGTGACACATGGTGTTCTGCTCACCTTGTGTGGCCCACAAACAGCGTACATGCTCTGCTTGAACTAAGAAAATTAGCAGGATGCTGCACAGAAAACAAAACATCAAGGTCAGAAGAAATGGGACATCCAACAGCAACTTGAATACTGAGAACAGCTGCAATGAAATTTACCCCAAATGAACTCCACAAGACATTTCTGTGTTTCTGAGGCCTGGTCCCAGCAACAGTAGCCCAACTGACCTGAAGCTACTTGCTCTGCATGTGTGTGGCAGAGAGGGAGCCTTTATTGCAGCCTGCATCCAATCACTGCTTAATGAAGTGATTGTCTGCAGGTGCGTGCTGCACTCCTCCAGGAGAGAAGAGTGCTGTTGATTGTCCTCTTTACTGCTGCTTCTGTGTTCTTACATCCTGTGTTTATATGCAAAGTATGTAATACAGTTTGGGGTAAAAGCTTTATTTTGCAAGAAAGCGTTCTGGATGTTACACATAAATACTGGGCTGTCTCTGTCATTTCAGTTCATGGGCCACATGCAGCCCAGTCTCATCTTTTGTTGGCTGGACAAGTAAATCGATAACATTTTTGCTGTTGTTTTGTTGTAAAGAAGTACATTGTAAACAGTGCACAAAGATCACAATGGAAAACCATCCAAATATTTAACACACACACACACACACACACAAATATATATATATATGTGTTAAATATTTGGAGAGAGAGAGAGAAATACACTCCTCTGTGGTAAGTATTGATACTACTGAGGAAGCAGGTTAAGTTAAATTAAAACAATTAACAATTAAAAATAGCATTTTCTGTCTACATGTTGTGATGTATTTCATAGTCTTACAGAAAACGCCAAAGTAAAGGATGCAAAAAAGTATATCTGTGTTGATGGTTAAAAGGTACAAAATGGATGTATCTATTTTGCATGTAAAGGGAGAATATATGTTGCCTCAGACTGTGCTCTCAGTGGACTAATAGGGGTGCACTTCATAAAAAACAAAAAATGGAATTCTGAATTTTCTGCAATTTT
>JAOWBC010000539.1:18616254-18632552 GCA_028566105.1 Hypoplectrus providencianus | reverse complement strand
ACCCCCATCCCCAACAAACACAACTTCAAGTTTCAGTTTGTCTCCGGTCCGGGTGTAGAGAATATAACAAAAATCATGTCTGCGGTTCCATTTGAGCTCCTTCATAAATGACAAACTAGACCTTGATGAAGAAACCATTTTAATTTTGTTTATTTTGTTTTTTTTTTTTTCCAGTGATGCGGATTCTGCATATTTGTATTTCAGATGATGTAGCTAAAAACTTGATGTAAATTCCTCTTTTTTCCTTTTTTTGGCTTAATGAATATCATTTATTCAGTATGAAATCTTTATACTATATGTTCCACGTGTTAAGAATAAATGTACATTAAATCTTCGTAAGACGTTTGCTGTGGATTTATTTGTTTTTCCTCTCACTCGTGGTTGAGGCAGCAGTGTATAAAGTCCTGAATTTTTCATTAAGGGACGTATTGATGCGTCAAAAGCGACATACGGTGTGTTCTGCTGGTGGTTTTGATATTTACACATGGATGCAGGGACCCCACACACTCCCAGCTCTGTGGAGGTTGCCGCTTATCAAATGCACAGCCATGTTTCCCATCCCTGCGTTGATTGACATCTCCTCCCAATGTTGCACGGCTGTCCTTGTCCCTGGATCACACATGCTGATATTTACATATATATTTACAGTAGAGGGAGATGTGAACAGGCAGAGTCTGCATAATGCATACAGATAACCTAGAGAGCTCTACTTTACTCAGAGTGAATATTGTCTCTGAATTGCATTTGTGATATTGTGACAGAAGCTGCATTCATTTTTAAGAGCAGTCAGTGGGAGAGATTATTGTGATAGCCAGCACCAAAGCAGCCAGTGAAACAAACCCAACATCTGACATGCTTATGGTGTTAATTCTGGATGCGCAAAAAAAAAAATCCACTTCACCCCAGGAGACAGCGTAATAAAGTTTTGAAATATTTATTTCCGTTGTAGTCCTCAATGGGCGAGACAAAATAGCATCCATAAAAACAAAACAGTCAGCATGAGCTAAATGTGGCTCCAACTACTTTTTCAAAGACCACTGCCAGCTCTTGATGTGGTTTCACTTAGTTACGCTTTATTTATTCAGGAAGTCTCTCGCAGATCAAGATGAAACAAAGTCATCCAAAGTAAAGTCCTCACTTCCTTTTCACAACATTGACTGTGACTGGGTTAAAAGTATTAAGGCACATAGATTTTCATGGAAGAAATCTAAGTGCATTGATAAGCCTATTCATGAGCTCTAACAATGCTTCAGCTAGATGATTACATTCCTATAAACATTACATGCATTGAAATGAACATTTAATCATGATTTTAATGACATCACGTCCTAGTCCAGAGACTTAGTGTGCATTCCAACACCCAAATCACCAAACTCAGCTGGAAACGACTAGAAAGCAACAATGAGAGCACATTTTCTCCCACACAGACAGAGAAGCTGGCTCTTTGGCTTCTTTTCAGACATTTTTTCTTGTTTTAGCAGGAAACAGGTGGAGCTAATAATATTAACAAGTGTATTGTTCCATTGAAGTGTCCCAGTAAAACAAGTCAACACTTTAATGGAATGTAGTCATGATTGTTATTCGTTACATCTGTTTGACAAGTTTTCCATTGGATGTTTATTGATAAAGGGGACAAATACAGGTGACATTGGCCACACCCCTATCACCAATTAAACCTAGGCTGCATGTTTTTTGACTGCAGGAGGAAGCTTGGTAAAACGTGCAAACTTCAGACTGAAGCAATAGGCGGGAATTGATCCGGCTACCCTCTTGAGTGCTAACCTCTACACCAAAGTGGCCCTGTGTAGTACATCCTAAAAGGAAAGGACAATGTCTGTGATTTCAAAGCATTAGTGCTGACAGCCATGCTAGCAATCTTTGAGCTAAGTTAGTTTTTGTATTTTAGCATTATAGCATGTGCTAATGAATATAAAATACAAAATAAAGATTAGGCCGATGTGACTATTAAGCATTTTTATGGCAGCATAAATGTCTTCTAGATTTCATGACATTCCAAGCTCACAGATCCCGTCTGGAACAAAGTGTTAGACCGACCAACTGGCCATCTATGACTCCATAACACCAAAATCACACTATAGTAGCGCTGGCTCTGATGCATGCTCAGGGAATATGAGGATTTTTTTAGGATGGAAAAGAAGTTAGTGAGGGAGCATTGCACCAAGGGAACTTGAAGCCCTACTTGGTATGGAAATATAAATGAGGGAACATGGGGTCTGATTTGGAATAGATAAAAAGTTTATTAGGGAACTTGAGGCTGAGGGAACATCAGGCCTGTATTTTGGGATGGAAGACTTCATGCCAGAACACAGGCCTTAGGGAACAAAGGGACTTTTCTGAATGGAAAAAGTTCAGAAGGGAACATAGGGCCAATTTGGGGATAGAAAACAGTTCACGAGAGACCTTGGAGCTGTTGGAATATTGGGTCTATTTCTGCATTAAAAAAAGCTCACAGACAGAGGGTGACATGGGGTGTTTTGGGGTTGGAAAACAGGTTATGAGTGAACAGCTCTGGGAATACTGGGTCTACTTGAATTGAAAAGGTTAATAAATTCCAAATGTATTAAATTAGATTTAATTTGCAGAAATATCCTTGTTTCTGATATGTGGGACAGGATGTGTTTAGAGACCTGCTTTCCATATTCTGTATTTCATTATCACAAACCAAACTCTGTCTTAAAGTTTGAACATGTGCATTGACATTGTTTGTCTCCTTGCACTCTCTAGAGGACATTTGGTGGTAATGGCACAGAGGTGAAGGCCATCGAGGACTCTAAATGATGTGTTTAAAAAAATGAATGTCATATGAATTACTTCATAACAACCAATATGGATATCAGGGTAAACTGGTGGTCGTGGGCAGAATTATTCCTGTGATTGTTGTCCAGTTTTAGTGGTGCTCAGCATTCTTGCTATAACCTTGAATGGACACTTCAAGTTTCAGGTGCCATTCAAACACCATCCATTCATTAAGCTCTCCAAGGTCTGAGGACATCTTTCTCAGGTGTTTTGAAAGAGCCATACATTAAGAAGAATACTCACACTGCCATAGAGATTCTTGAGCCTGTATAACTACTTCAACAAGGCTCCTAACAAACCTGTCAAAGCCTCCCCTCCACCCCATGGCTCCACTCATGTAGATGTGCCTCCACAAAGTGCGACTGACAGTATTGACTACAGGGGAGTCAGTGGAACGGTGTCAATATCCATATGCACAAATATTGATTTCAGCACAAGCCGCTGTCAGTGATCGCTAACATTAGCCTTAATGGGTTGCAAAATGCACCACATTGCATTGTATCTATAGCGCTTCAGGTCCATATGCAGCTCATGGAATATACTATATCATTTTGATTGTAATGATATTTGTATGTGTTTCAATTGAGCATATGGGGCTAGATTATTCATTGCACTGCTGTTAGATTATATTTTATATCGATATACGTTTAGTCTTATATATACAGCATGTGTGTGGCGCCCTCTTCTGGTCGCAACATCACAGTACAGTGTGAATATGCGCAATTATAGCATTGTATACTTATTTTGGTCTCTTAAAAAAAACAAAAATATCATGTGTCAGCTGTAGATGGACATAAAGTCATTTTGTGAACTATGTCTATCTATCAACTAACTAACTATCATTGATTATTATATATTAACAGTTCACATAACTTGTTAGCTTAGCAGGCCAGGTAGTGTCTACTGTTTTTCTTGTCTCTCTAGTTTGTTTCTTTATTTAAAATTTACATGTTAAATACAGTTTTCTAGCTTTTGTAAAGAAAATCTAAAATTGTGACATATCTGGTGGCATATCTACGATTACTTATGAAGAAACTATGATTTAACATTCATTTGGTAAAGATCTCTAAGTGTTGACTAATCATGTGAAGTTATCTGCAATATTAGGGTTACACAACACAAGTATGTGCACAAGAAAAAATACTCAGCCAGTTCTGTGAATCTGTCATTCGGTGCCATTGCAAAATCACACACTTTGCAACGTTGCACATAACACATCTGTAGAAACAACAACATGAAACAGTTGTCTACTTATTAATCTTTCTTCCCCACTTATGCATGCCCACACACATGCATGTGCGTCACTTAAAAGTATGGAGATTGAACAGTGACATCCAATGAGCTGTACCACTTTTACATGGAGCAGGCTGGACCACCAGTATGTTATTTATTTCCATCTTTGCTGATACAGCTCTTAGTTTAGACTCTGACATAATCTGTTTGAGAACTGCTGGAAGCGCTGAGAGTTTTAAACATTACCTTTCTGATTCATTTGCACTGATTTGAATAGGAAAGGTTTTTACAAATTGTTTATATTACCGTATTTGTCCACTTATCCCACTGAATGTTTATAAAGTAAATTAGTATTTATTTAGTAATATTTTAACTTATTCAATCTGATGTTATTGATGTGTCTTGGACTCTGCTTATTTTCTTGTCTTTTAATCAGATGTATCTAGTTTTTAGTCTCATTTAATCATTCTCTTTTATATTTGTACTATTGTTTTAATTTCACTTAGTTTTACTGTAACTATTCTTAAAGCCCTCAAATGTTTATTTTCTTCATGTTTTTTCTTGTAATAAAATTTTCATCATTTTTTTAAAATTTCTTTTATGCATCAGACCTGGACTGAGGAGGAGAGTCCAGGCCTAAACACTTCAATGACCTAACACCAGGTGCTAATACAGGTGAATAAAATATTTACACATGGATAAGTATTGCTACATGTATACATGTTTATTTTCTATATATTAATTATTGAAAAGATGACTTATGAAGATTTTCCATGCGTTTGTTGTTATATGTTGTATCTAAGATGGAGATGGCTCTCTGATAGTGAAGACAATGTGGCAGACTCAACAATGCATCAGAGTTTCCATAGACAGTAACTTATTTTCTTTCAGCTTTTTTTCTCCACTGTTATGCATATTTGTTCATTACATCCAGTGTCTGTTGTTATAAAAAAAAAATAAAAAAAAATTAAATACATATGTAAAGAAAAATATACATCAAAGTTCATGTGACCCCCTGGCGCCTCCTGGTGGTCGCCCCCCACCGTAGTTTAATGTCAGGACAGGACTCCAGCTGTTTCCAGACCCCAGACCACTCTATCACCGTGAGACGAACAGACAGACTTGTAAAGCTCCTCGCACACACTGAAGAAGCTCTCAGCATGTGTACAAATCAAAGAAAAACAGACACTGACAGATCATTATGTTGCCTTTATTGTTAATATGTACTTTGGAGCTGTGCAGCGTCTTCGCACACCTTATGAATGCTTTACAACATTGTACAGTGTTGAGTTCAGGAACATAATAAAATAGGTAATATGAGTCAGTGTTATGTGAGATCCTTTACCCTCAGTTATGTTAACACGAACTTCTTAACAACTCAGTCCACTGCAGGTGTTACAGTATTTGTATAGGGTGAAGTTCAGAAAACAAACATATATATACTTCTAAATGTTTTGTGACTCCAGACTGAATTCTTATTTATGTATTTATTTTTGGGGCCCAAACTAAATCTCCTCTAAATCTCTCTTTTGATAATAAAGGTTACTGACCCCTGTGTTTGCATAGTGGTTTTTCAAAATAAATGTATTTGAGACAATAAAACAACCTGACCAAAGTAAATGTTAAAGATCAGGGTTGGGTTTTGAACAAAATTGTGAAATTACCATATCTAACCAACATATATTCAGCAATTTGCTCATTTCAGACTAAATGCAAATGGATTGTACTGATTCTGATATGAATATTGATTGCTCAACATCTATATTTCAGATCATTTATCGTCATTGATGAGCCCGACAAAAGACTATACCTCCCTTTTAAGTATTTGGCCTTGTAAACCTTTACACCCGCTTTAGCTGTGCGCGCTCCGGCAGAGGTATTTCTCTGCAGGCATGCAGGACTCAGCATAACACCCACTGTTGTCGATAACTCTGCAGCTTTATGACCCTACGTCAAGTGACCTACAGCATCAGTTGATGTACCGGATATTGTACTCCTTGACATTTTTTTAACAACATTTGACAATTTGGAGATAGCTGATTTTTTATGATGGGGAAACAATCATAAGGACGATGCAAACTGGAGTAGTGTCAATATAATTTAGATGTTTCAACAGCATCGACATTGCATCTAAGATTCAATGTTTTAATAGTTTTTTTTAATTATTATTATTTTGAAATCAGCCGGAAATATACGCTTTCCTTGTATTAAGTTTGACAACCGCTAGTTTAAGCGGACGACTCGTTGTATGGCAGCGTAGCTAACCAATACAAGTCACGAATATATCGGGATTCTCTATAATAGAGTAATATTAATGAAAAATAGCAAAGTTTTGGCGCGGTTCTTAATTTATGCACATGGGAAATCTGGAGGTTAGCAAAAAGGTTTGCTAACATTTACAAGGCGGGTAAGCTAACAAGCTAGCAGTGGTAACGGTATTTGGGGTTTACTGATGTTAAATAGTCCGCAGCTGGCTGATTCGGCTAGTCTGAATGGTACAGCTAACAAGCTAACGATGACCAGCGGGTCAGCGCCTGAATTTGTGCGAAGACTTTCCGGAGCCAGACTTAAAGAAGAATAAGTAAGTAGGCATGGGAAGTACCAGTGATGTGATTTTGAGCACGGGCTCCTTCGGTTATTTACAACTGGATACTCATAGTAGAGGATTAGCTTGTTTTCTCCGTGGAATGACGACATTTACTCATTTCAGCTGCCTCAAATACGAGCGTCGGTGATGCTGTCGACCGCTGGCCAAACGCCCCGGTTCTCTGAATTGGGACAGAGCACCCAAACTTCACTATAAACAATGAAAAACTGCGAGTATCAACAAATCGACCCCCAGGCACTTCCGACGCCAACCCCGACCCCTCCACCTCACCATGGGAACGTCGATGACAGGAGAGAGGAGCCCAAAAGACCGAAGAGAAAGTGGGAAGTTTTCCCCGGAAAGAATCGCTTTTACTGCGATGGACGGATCATAGTGGCCCGACAGAGCGGGGTCCTGCCCCTCACCCTGGGCCTAATTCTCATCACAAGTGGATTATTCTTCATATTTGAGTGAGTTCATATTTCATATTAGGTCTACGATTCTGTGATGTTACCTGTGAGTTTATTATCTCGATACATATCAGCTCCCAGCAAAGGACGGCAAAATGATACATGCTTTATAAATGACCTTTATATTGAACTGACTCTTGTCTGAAGCATTACATTTATGCCGGACTGTAAAATGTCGTTATTTTTGTTTCACAAAGGTGGTTTATTTAATAATACCAAATTCAACTAAAATCTGCCAACTTTCATAATAGACTATGCCAAGGGTTAACATAAACATTTGAAATGGCTTTATTGAGACTGATACTAAGGTAACAAATAACAAAATCGATAACAAAATCAAATATTGGGCCGATGGTAACTCAGATACATTTTTACTGTAATGTATCAGGTTAAGGGCATTATGGTAAAATTCTGTTTTTTTCCCAATTAATGCCAATCTTTTCAATACATCTTGGAATAAAAATTGAAACATGACAATCCTTATTATTATCCATTACACGCACATTGTGATACACACACATTGTCATAATGCATTATTGACCAATGAAATTAGCTCCCCAATAAATTGACCAGGCTCTGTAGACATGATATTTTACATAATAAGAAATATTGCTTGTATGTAACCATGGCATTATTTCTGTCATTGTAGTGAAAAGTGTGTTCTGCCTCTGTGGATTTCAGACAGTGATTAAAGCCACTGAATGTTAATTAAAAGTATATCCCCTTGTGGGTGAAAGAAGTAGGCTCAGTTATATGAGACAGGGCTTTGTCTCCTTTCTTCCAGGCTTTGATTTGGTCCACATGTCTTAGTAATTAATCCACCCTCTGTCTGTGGCTGCCCCTTATTCCAGCTGTCCCTTCCTGGTCAAACACCTCACCAGCTGCATACCTTTTATCGGAGGAGGCCTCTTTGTGTTTGTGGTCATCACCCTGCTCCAGACCAGCCTCACCGACCCCGGCATTCTGCCCAGAGCAACACCAGACGAGGCTGCAGACATTGAAAAGCAGATTGGTAAGAGTCATATGGTTGTCCTGAGTGCTTAACTTGTAAATCCAGCATCACAATAATGTAACAGTTGTAAGTATCCAATGTTTTGTTTCAGGTACTATATGAAATTAAAACTCTCTATGTGTTTTTTTATATGTTCTTAAGGAAATACAATCCCTGGACTCAAGCTGCCAACACTCAGCTCATTTCTATATATGTTACCCTCTGCTTAGTTGCACAGTTTATGTCAAACTTCAAGAGCGTACTATTTTTGTCACTGTCATAAGAGCTTCACACACTTTATTTTGCTTCTGAGCACAATTCACAGGTGAGATTAAACAGCACTGTTCTATTAGTGCCAGGTATTTCACTCTGAAACTGAAACTGGAGCTGATCAATATGGGATTTTTGAGACTGATATTAATTTTCAAGCCGACAATTTCACCGGTTTCCTATATGGTGACTGATTATTGTGAGTTTTTGAGCTTGAAAAAAAATAAAATTGTCAACATGGATAATGCACCAGTATGACTCTGCAAAGGTACTCACAGGGCCTAGCCTTACTGACAGTGTATTAATATAACATAAGCCATAAGAAACTTTATTGTCATTGTAAGTATATGACAATTTATTTTTTTGGGGGGGGTGGGGGGGTGGAATTTAGCCCTGAAGCAACAAATTAAAGTTGAAATAATAATGGCAACAATCAGATAGGAAATAAAAAAGATTCTAAAATTAAATATATATAATTTTATTATTTTTTTTTTAAAGGAATATAAACAGAATAAAAATAAATAAATAAATGAGTGTATGGTCCACATTGCAGCAGAATTAAAGTGGTTTTCAACCAGCAATAAAAAAAAATTAAGAATAAGTAAAATAAATAAATAGCTCTGATAATTTCTAAATAAGCCACAAGCATGGCTTTCATTATTTTATGTGCTGTAAAAAAGTTTTCACAAGGGCATATATTTGTCAATATCAGCAGTTACTGATTATCCTTTAATCAGGCTACCATCGGCTGATAATATTGGTCAACCTATAAATCTGTCGGGCTCTAAATGAAACATAAGGCAAATTTTAATGAACCATTTACCAGTTATTCTGTTGCCAGTTCATTTTAACAAGCACAAATTCTCTGACACATTTAACGTCCTAAATATAACTTTAAAAGAGTCATTAGCCATGAGTCGGTGGAATGAGTGTCACTTTGGCAGCCATTAGGGCAATTATGGTGGAAGAAATGTGTCCTTTTGACTTCTGAAGTTTGCCTGGAAGATTTTCTATCCCTCAGCTTTGTCCTATTTTAACAACAGCTCCGTTCAAAGCGGCCCATCAGTTATATTCAGTGTGAGCTCTTAGATTTGCCAGCAGTATCTTTCCTTTTCATATGGCACGCATCAATGTAATGACCTTCGTGTCTAAAGTTGGCTCATGTGCACCTTGTTAACTCCTACTCATGACCAAAGTTTAGGCAGCGATGATGTAAGATGTTCATATTAGCCAACTGTGCTGCTGTTGTTCCAGCTATTTCTGTAACAGAGACTCTGACATAAGCATTGAATACATACCTACCTAGCCTTCCTTTATAGAAATGCTTTGGATATTTCAACAACTTAGAAGCCACAGCAAGGGGAAATTGTGGAAATTGAAGTGTTAACCACAGCTGTGTTCCAATTCTTCTTTGTAGCTGCAGTGTGTTTACACTGAAAAGTGACTAACTGAAGTGCACTCAAATAAGTCAAGTGTTCTACTAGCATTGCTTTGAATGTGCTGTTGGTATCATATTCTCTCAAAATGTGGATGGATTTGATGGAACTGAAACTGATCCAGGAACAACTCAGCTGTCATTTAAGCGCAGCAGTCTGATGTGAAGTATCGGTTTGCATCATTTTAAGATGATAAAGTATATTGATTGGTCTCCATTTCTAGTCAGTGGAATAACAGAAGTGCATTTTGCTAACAATTAGTAAAAAAAAAAAAATTGAATTGTGACACTATCAGATGCATGTAGACATTTTGGCATTTAATAGCAGGAAAATTAGTTAAAGCAGATTAACCATTTACCATTAATAATGAGTGCATTCAATTCAGGTATTCACTCATAGTGACTTGTGTTATTTTTACCACGCAGTAATATATCCAAAGATCGATATTTCCTGATTTTGTGATTTTCCTTTGTCAAGGTTCATTCAGCTTAAACTTTACCTGAAGCTTATTACAGGGTCAGTTCACAGCTGAAAGCCAGTGTGTCTCACAGTGCTGAACACAGGTTAGCCTGATGCGAACACACTAATGAGAGCAAAACGGTTTACCATGTACATGCTCACACAGTCTTGAGACGAGGTCTCAATGTGTCACTATGGATTTAGAGTGGCATGCATTAAAGCCCTCCTACCCCACCATCCTTCAGTGCATCATAGATAATGTTTCTATTGGAAAAAGTAAACACAAGTTTAATTCACCATATTATTTCTTCCCAAATCACTTTATTCTCCATGTCATTTAAAATGTGCCAAAAATAAAACGTTTGTAATTAATAGATCATGTTAAAACATTAGATTCTGTCTCCTCAGCAACACTGATGACACTTGATGATTGTTACTGCTGAGATGAATGGCCACATGAAAAAATATTCACCGAAAATAAGTTAACACAGGACAGAGAGGAGATGACAGGAGATGTTGCAATTAGAGGTTGGGATGATGCATATAGTTCAATAAGTATAGCATGTTGAGACCTATTTCTTTTCCAGTATTAGTGACACTTGAAAAGTGTTCTGTAAATAGAATTTGGTTTTATTCCATGAAAAAAAAAACTTTAGAAATGATTTATGTTATTATAACAGTGTCATAAAAAAATTGAGGAAATATAAATCACAACGTAGTCCATTATCACTTAAGATTAACTGATGAGTAAGTCTGATTCATTTTGTCATATTATTTCTCTTTTTTGTCCTCGTCCCTGCAGACAACACTGGCAACACGAGCTATCGACCTCCACCGCGCACCAAGGAAGTCCTCATCAACCAGCAGGTGGTGAAGCTCAAGTATTGCTTCACCTGCAAGATGTTCCGGCCTCCACGCACCTCCCACTGCAGCCTGTGTGACAACTGTGTGGGTGAGCTGTGGACACACACTGACACCATGACATTTCCACATGATAAATAATGAACAGAGGCCTCACAGGGCATCAGTGAACATCAGCCCTCTAGACTTCTGTTCAGGCTGGACTGAGTAATCCTGGGTGTCATTTAACTGGTGAATTCTCCTCTTTGGTGTTCCAGAGCGATTCGACCATCACTGCCCTTGGGTGGGGAACTGTGTGGGAAAACGCAACTACCGTTTTTTCTACACCTTCATCGTGTCACTCTCCTTCCTGACGGCGTTCATCTTCGGCTGTGTGACCACACATCTAGCACTGAGTATGTGTTTGCGCTCTGGTTCACAGCTGCTTCATGGTTGAGTCAGGATCTTACTGATAATAACTGCTAGCACACCTGCTAGCAGGTGTTTGTTTTGTCTCGCTTGGACTACCAGAGGGGCTTACTTTAAAACAAGTGCAGCGGAGCCTGGGTTTTATTTGCCTGAAAACCGGATCAGATAACGTAGTCCACAACAGTGGTTATCAACTTTCACTGTTAAGCCAGGCTTTACTCTGCAGGCTCTGTGCCAACTCACATAAGAGGGGACGTTGACGCATGATATGACTCTGCTGCTGGATGAATTGATCACATGCCGGCCACTTATATGAAGAAAATGAAAAAATAGGAGCTGTTGTTCCCGTTAAGCGATAGTTTGAGCCTTTGGAGGGGGGGGTGACCCAAAATGCACTGGGTATAGTTTGGTTTTGGCGTGCTGGAAGCTGCAGTGTGCAGGTCCAGAAAGTAATTACTTGCACTGTTTGCATGGTACAATTTATATTTTGATACGTCTGTAAGTACTGTTGTTTAAACTGCCCCTCTGCAACCGATTATAATACCAATTGTTTTTGTCCTGTTTATTCTGACTGAGGTGTTTATATGGGACATTTCCATTCTGTGCTTCTGGCTGTTAAATTGATTATAATCATATTATAAGTCTCTATATAAACATGACTTCTGTTATTTTTTTCTTCTCCTCCAGGGGCGCAGGGTGGAAAAGGCCTGGTGTTTGCTCTGCAAGAAAGTCCAGGAAGATATCCTTTTTCACTAATGTGTTTTAAACTTCTGTCAGTAAGCATGTTTATTGAGTTATTCATTTATTTTTCCTGCCATCAATATGTTGCTGCTCTCCTTGACCCAACCTTTCACTGCAGTGGAGCTGGTGATATGTTTCTTCTCAGTCTGGTCCATCTTGGGCCTTTCAGGCTTCCATACATACCTGGTTGCTTCCAACCTGACCACCAATGAAGATGTGAGTTACGACAATAATGCAGGTTCAAATCTGGCTTGCAACTATTCTGTGTGTATGTTCTCTAGGGGTCCTCAGGCTTCCTCCCACTGTCTAAAAACATGAAGCCTTTTTTCTTTTTTCTTTTTTTAAACTAAGACTGCGAAATATTCTACAGTAAATAATATTTTTCTCTCTCATCTGTTCCAGATTAAAGGCTCCTGGTCAGGGAAGAGTGGAGAAGGTGTCACCAATCCATACAGTCACAGAAACATCTTCATCAACTGTTGTTCTGTGCTCTGTGGACCCATGCCACCCAGGTTAGTCTGTAAATTCTGACGGATCACACAAAAGCAGGATTAATCAACCTGACTGTGACGAATCAATAAAAAAATAATACTAAATTTAACTTGAACCTCTTCCTCCAGTATTGGGTCTTATTTCAAAAGATGCTTGTCTATGGGATGTGCATGACAAAGTTTAGTAGTTGTACTGTGGTCGGTCTTTTTCTTCTTCTGCCTTCTCTGCTGTTTAGTGTGCATCCATCACTAAAGATAAGAATTGAGACTAAGAGGGGAACATGTCACCTACTGACTTGGATCTTCTTGTTTCTGTCCTTCTCAGCCTGATTGACAGACGAGGTTTCCTGCCAGCAGATGAATCTGTCCAGACAGCCGGTGCGGACATCGAGCTGCCCATTCTGGCCAATAAAAGCGAGATAAACGTGGTAGGAGGATCTTCCCAGCTGGCTTTTGGCTTGCAGGGATCCCCCTCTCCTGTGCCTGCACCCCCCTTCTCCCACTAAAAGTCTTCCTGTGCCTGTCAGAAGCCTTGTTGCCTGCTGTAGCCCCGACCCAGCATCTGTCTGCTGCCTGTTACTGACTGTTGAATACGGATTGATAGTATTTCTCAAGATAGGTTGACAACTTAGTGTATTCTGTGTTCAGTTTGAATACATTTGAAAAGCAAGTTTAAAGCATACGCCCACTTTTTAGGAAGTTTCGTAGCAAGTTCAATATCAGTGTTCTATGTGGTAAACCTCAACTATGAACTGTTGCTAAAAAGTGTTTGAGGTATTTGTCGTAATGATTCATGCTACACTCGTGTTACAGTACCTGTAATTCAGTGTGCTATAATGTACAGAGCCCCTTGATCACATGCACTTTAGAAAGAGGCTTGCATACTTTATCAAAGCTAGCCATGCTGTACTCAAGCCCGACTGCTTACAGTGGATGTAATGCTCATCTATTCATGGTGTTATGGTATTAGTGCTTGGAGCGTCAAAAAAAGAAAAAGACCTCAGATTACAGCAATCATTTCTCACATTATTTGCTCCGCCAAGGAGGTTATGTTTGTCTGGTTGTGTTTGTGTACTGCACTGATTTGGCTGAAATCTTCAGACATGTATATTGATAGAAGGAACAGGTAATTCAAATTTGGTGGTCATCTTTGGTCTGGAACAGCATCTAGAAATAATATAGTAAATTTATATTAAATCAGTGAACATATTGCCTTCACTACCTGCTGCCATCTAGAGGATGAAATAAGTCAATGTCTGGCTTGAAGAAAAAAAGAAGAAGGAAAAAAAAGCTTAGGCCAGGAGTTTTCAACCTGACAATTAAAAATATTGTGTTTTCATTGTCAGGTTGATGTGTTGTGTATTGTCTCACATTTGGGTTAGCAGAAGAGTTGACAAACTGATAAGTAGAATAGAGCAAAATAAAACCTCAATTAGACTGTAGCCAGCACTGCACACCACACAAGAGAGATAGAGAGATGCAATTGTATTCCCAAAATACATGCTTTCACTGTAAGCCTTCAAATGTGTAATTTGGCATTGTGGAACTGACGCTATTGCCTTGGCGGAGGTCTGCACTCCGCATTATATTTGTTACACGCCTTGGTAGATAGGTGATGTCGCCAAAGAGGTTCTGATTTTGATATATGTTTAAGACCGGTTCAATTTATAATGTGTAGTTTAATGAGAGAAATTATGTTCACATGTGAGCCTTGATTCATTCTTCATTATTTGTTGATTCATTTTTGGGGGGCTATAGGGTACAACATGCAACCTATAAAAAAACCCCTAAAAAACAGACAAGCCTGTTTTACAAAGTTGAACTATTCTCTTAAATGTGATTTGTTAAAAGTTAGTAGCTGGCTGTTGGCCGTGGTAGTCTCATGGGTTTAGCTTCATACCAGTTTACCTCATTGAAATGAAAAAATCAGCTTTACAGTTTTGAAATGTCTGACAGGGATGCTGTATATTTTTTTCTATGTTTTTTATTATTATGGATTGAAAATTACACTCTACACCTCAGTATTTTTGCTGTATTTGAACTCAGGGTGTTTTACAAGGGAGAAGAAGCAGGAGTTGTATAAAGTCAGGACTCGGATGCTATTTTCAGGTGGTCGTCCTCTCCTGTTGTTCCCTCTGACAGCCAGTGATATAAAAGGATGCCTGGAGAGTAGTACAGCAACTTTTGTTTACAAGATTTTAACTGCGGTTCAGATAGAGTTGCAGTCTGAGCCTCAGCACTCGCATATCAAGCGGTAGAGGAGCTGTTGTTTGGCTTTTTGGAAGACAAGCAGCTCTTTTTTGTTCACACCATAATAACAGGACAGCTATAAAACCTTTTTTATTTGTGTGTAGTCTGAGAGCCGGTTGAAGCTCGAATGTTTTCTCGTCTGAAATATATTTTGTTGTCGAGTTCAGTTCGAGTGTGTAAAAATAGTCTGTGAGGAAAGTTTCTTGTTTTTATTCCGTGTTGTTCACTTTCCTGTTTTTATGTTGCCAGTCTTGTTTACATACAAAGTCAAAGTGCCAGATTATGTGTGACACATCATTTCCTTTCATTCATTTAATATTTTATTTATCCATTCTGTTTTGCATTTGTTTTGTGGTTATC
Organism: Hypoplectrus providencianus; assembly: GCA_028566105.1. Classification (NCBI taxonomy): domain Eukaryota; kingdom Metazoa; phylum Chordata; class Actinopteri; order Perciformes; family Serranidae; genus Hypoplectrus; species Hypoplectrus providencianus. The sequence continues at coordinate 18,617,178 of JAOWBC010000539.1, read as the reverse complement.
TGAAATGTAAAAAAGAAATAAAACAAGCATTTTTGTCCATGCAATTCATCATCTGTGTCAAGTCATTTTTCATTTCATTTGCATATTGGAGTAAATGCTATTTTCCAAGTGAACAAAACTGACCTGGTATCACTACACACCCGTGTGTCTCTTCACCCAGTCCTAATTTGCTGTTCTGTCTGGTCTGTCTCTTCGCCCGTGTCCTGCCACCAACACAAGGAGGTGACATGTCTGGACTTTGCTGCGACCTGCACTGGCTGATTAGCCGCTGTTAGTGCAGGAGAGTGATTGTTGCGCTTGGTAAGCCTGTTTAGAGAAGGGGAAGCGAGTGCAGAGTCTCCGTGCCCGCTGCTGTGCCTGCATGTCCTCTTGGTTGGCTGCTGTGCTCCTGCATGGCTTTATTCATTCTGCTGCCACTTTGAATATATTTCAAGGTGCATAATTTAACAGTACAGTGTGTCCTGTATGTAAAATGTATTAGCTATATACAGTTGTACAAATATGGAACGGAATTCCTAGAGACTGCTCGTCACGTTGGAAACCAGAAAAATAAGAAATAATACTTATAATTTATTATAAAGTAGGTTTAGGTGCTGTATAAATATTGTTAAAGAATCAAAATGCTTTTCTGGAGTGAAATATACAAAGTGTGTTTAGGGTGCCACGGTAAGGAGTTCTTAAACCCAGAAGCACCCTGGGCTCTATCCTCTTGGTTTTTGGTTAGACACCTGGAATAAAATCTGTGGTTAACACAAGCATAAGAGATGTTTGTGTTTGGCTGTTACGAAATTTTGAAGTTTTTACATGTCCTTGTCCATTTCATGTATAATGCAGATCATAACAAGTAGCCAAATTAGACTACAGTGGTTCTCAGGGGCAATAAACATCATCTCTCCAGACACTGACAGGAACTCTCTTGCTAGT
>JAOWBC010000539.1:18591811-18602481 GCA_028566105.1 Hypoplectrus providencianus | reverse complement strand
AATTTAGTGTTTTAATGGGTTGGTCCAGTGCTGAAAAGATGTCAGAGGAAGATAAGAAAAGCAAGGTAAGAGTGACCTATAAAGTGGGGGCACTAAGTTGCTAAAAGTGGTAGTTCTATGCTAGCTTTAAAGTCATTCATTTTCAATGTGACATCTTACAGTATATACCTGTTCCACATTATGATAAAGGACGATCAGACCAGTTCTTTCACGTTTTATTATAATTTTGTGCTGCACCATCATGATTTGTTGGATCAGATTCAGCATTGTTGCCTGTTAGCCAATTATATAAAAGAAATGCTGTCAATCTGCAGGTTAATTTTACTTGTGTTATTGCATGTTCATCTCTACCCTCTGGCAATGCTGGAATAAAGCCGTCTCAGATATGTGTGACAGCTTGCTTGAAAGCTAGGGGATGACGCCAGCATTTCCAATTACACACCTAAAGAGGAAGAAAGGACTTCTTTTCTCCCACTGTAGCAATGACTTCACACAGGCAGCAACACAAAGCTATCTGCCAGAAGATGAGCAAAGCAACTCTTAACTGGGCATCTGTAGGTTAATTGCCAAATCAACTTTTGTAATATGTTGCACAGCATTGTACACCAGATAAAGAAGCAGGGTTTTTACTGGCTTGGGTGTATTGGATTATGGTTTAAATAAAAGACAAAGAGGGCACATTGTGACAGCACTAAAATTACAGCAATACTCTGGAAATGATTACATCGCTCCACATGCCACTATAAAACTAATCCCGCCTGAATGGGGATGTAATCTGATAGAAAGAACACAAAGCCAGTGGCTGGGGTGTTGCAAATATCCACACCACAGGTGGATACAATATCAAACCCAGGAGGTGTTTTCGTAATAGGGTGGAAATCCCAACACAAGCCACATCTTATCCCCTGGAGATGGACCAGGAGCAGTGCTTCTGCTTCAAAGGCCGGGGCAGGTGTGCACGGATCAGCCTCCAGCATCAGCTACTCAGCACTGAAGTGGAGAAAAAGACTTTACCCCTGATGTAGCATTCATTAGTTTTTACTGCCATTGCACCTCATAAAGCATGTTTTGATCTCTACTGATCATGTGGTGTGGATTACAAGTAAAGGGATACACTCTGTGTCGGTCCTTTTTCAATTATTATGTTTTTACACATGGGCTTATTAAAGTGGAATGATACTTCCTTATAAGGTTTAATTCAACATGTATGTTAAGTTTTGTGATAACATTCTAAGAAGACCCATCTATAGTATTCTTCCAGTTGGTAGAGCGTTCAAATCATCTCATCACTTTTTCTTACTGACATGTTGCAAGGTACATGTCTTTAGCGAACATATATGATGCCAGCATCAATTCTCAAACTGTCAGAGTTCACAACGCACAATAATTCAAAGGACAGTGAATGTTAGATTTGATAGATTAATAAACCCTGACCTTTATACTGCCCCACGGGGGAATTTTCACAAGTGCTGAAACAACCAGACAACACTCTAGTCCTGCAGTATCCAGATATCTACAAAGAGCAGATTGACCTTTCTCTTGTCTTACTCTGGAGTCTTTCAGCCAAAAGCCAGGGGGATTTGGGATCAATACTTAGCTATAGACAATTGTTTTGATGTCACTGAAATGGGAACTGTTACCTCAGTGACAGGTTACAAAAGCAACAGACTTGATTTTATAACCTGTATTATAACTTCAACCTCAGGTCCTTCTTAAATGCTACACATGGGGTTTTATTATGAGGGAGGACACTCATTTCTTTTTTAAATTAAACTTAATTAAGTCCCAGAGATTAAATGACCCTCTGTGCTTTTGAAAGCCATATAAAAAGGCTCTCCCTTATACCGAAACTCCCAGCACGCAACAGTCGTCTACCATTTCCCTCTGCATAAATACAGCAGGCTACAATGATGCTGTCAGTGGTTGATGCTGGGAATGCATGACATCATCTAAAACAACTCTTAATCTTATTTGGGTATGAGGAAGAAGAACCATTTTTTTCCCCAACTGGTGTTAGTATGTTCTCATGTGACAATCCATCTATTTAGTGCTGTTGATAAACACTACTCTCTTCACTTTAATTGTACAGGAATTATAAGTTTCATTTTATAAAGTCAAACCTTAAACCCCAATGGCAAAACCTGTAATGAAATGTTTGCATTTATTGCACAACGCCTATGCCAAATACTTGCTCAGCTTTGTTTATTGCATCTTCTTCCCAGTAGATCTATTAAATCATAATCACGTTACCAGGGCAGGGCAACAAGTTATGAAGCCATCGTGACCTATTTCTAAAGCAAATCCTAAATAAAACATGTTAAGTGTAACAACCTCCCGAATACAGGTCTAATCATAGTCAAAATAAAATCATATACAAATTATAATTAAAATCAAGACTTTTTAGAGAGAGCAATGCACCAAAAATGCAAGCCTCAGTCATCCGACAATATTTCTGGTAACTGGCATTGCATGTACTGAAAGTTTGACTCGCCCATTATGAAGGTAAATATATTTTGTGACATTAAATAAAGGCAAACTGTGTAGCTGTATGAACTTTTGTCTGACTGTAAGGTGAAGGTGAAGCCATTATAATCAGTCTCTGCATCATAAAATGTTTGATTAGTTAACAATTTCCTTTTTTAATGTGTGACTTTGGTGCTTAAAATGGTTTGTTTGGATCATTCAAAGAGTTAAAAATAGGCACTGAGGTAGCTAAGCAGGGAAAAACAATTGAGTGACTGAAGAAGAGGCTGCCTGACAAGTAATAATCAGGCTTTTAGAGACATAATTCATAATCCCACCTTCACAGCTCTGAGTAGTAAACACTCCATTGCTGTGATGAGATCTGGAAACAGGTTTGAACAGGGCCTAAATTAAAACTTTGAGGATCTCCACACATGATGGCAGACAGGAAGCTGTTGTGGTTTTGAGTTAGAATGCTACTTTGTGTATTTATGCGTAGAGAATGATTTATTTATCTTTCCATCATGAAAAGTCTTCCTTATTGTCAATCACACGACAATCACAACTGTTTCTTCCTTCCAAGCCTCCCTTTTTCAAATTCCCTGGCAAAGTATCTAAAATGAACTGTGGAGCCATTGTATGAAAAACATTCTGATGACACTGGATTTTGCTTGTGGTAAGGTAAAAGTGATAGGCATCGTAAATTATTTTTATTCTAATTAAACATGGCAGAACATTTCTTAGATTATGATGTCAGTTAGGGAAAGCACTAAGGGCCTTTGTCAAACAAAGTCTTCAAAGAACTGAAAACGCCAGGCCCAGGTTGAAAAGGCACAGCTATAAGTGCTTTGGCAGTTGTGTGTTTTTTCATCTGAGGCACTTTTTTGCCATCCACAGAAGTAAAAATGTTGGTGCCAAATGAAAACACTTGCTTTAGCCTTTGCACAGGCTCAGGCTGAGGCACGTAAGGCAAGAGGATGGTTTCTATTCGGGTTCAGGGACCATTGTTTGTTTCACGAGCTGAAGTTAGACAAAGCCCCGTTCTTGGTACTTTCATATGAGGAAAACACAGTGACCGTCCAGTGCTTCCTTCTTTATACCAAAAAAACACTGCTAATGTTTTTTAGTTCACACAAAAAAAAGCTTTTCTCAAGAGATTTGACACTTCATCACATGACTTTCACTTTCTTGGGAGAAACTGGTTGTTTAGCCAGTCCTAGTGAGATTCAAATATGGTGGCAAAAGAGCAGTAAGTAGAAAAGCTGAAAAAGGTTAAAACATGCTGACTTTGTCAATTTATTCATGTTTTGAAATTTTCTGTGTTCATAAAAGACAAGGTTATTTATAAGTGTGTGGTCTCAAAGGAAACCACTGAACATAATGAGCTGATACATTTTAATAGGGAGTAGAGACAATCTTTGGCTCTTTTGTGTTTATGTTAGTGCAACTACTGTCAAGCAAGTTTGTATAAAATAGGTTTGTGGAAAAAAAAAAAAAAAATGAAAAGAAAAGCAGAATACATACCGGGGTCGAGAGGGGTCACAGTGACAATTCTCATTTCCATATTGACATTGATTTGGTCGATGTACAACAAGGAACACATCTGAGCAAAAAAAAAAAAAACCTGTTCAAGGAAATAATCCAGGCTTTCTTTGTTCATAGCAGAAACATGATGTACCATTAAATGTCGTAGCATTGTTGTGCGGTTATGTGTGTATCGGGCACGCCTAAGCTTACTGTGAAACCTGAGACAACAACATCATCATCAGACAAGAAGCCTACTGCTAACTTATTCTACATATTATAACATTCTACACATTTTACATGTTCATTTAAAAAGCATCTTGGACTTGTCCACACTATGACAACATGTGATGTATATCCTCTACAGGTACAACACTGTGTGTTATGAAAAAAGCAGGTGCAGTACTATGTCCAACCAGGAAGTTACAGCTGGAGAATCTCTTTTCCTTGTAATGATGAATATGTTTTTACTGGTTTATATGATCTTTTTATTAGATCACTATAAATGACACAGAAACCTTCCCAGACCGAAAATGAATCTATTTGGTTGTACCATTGGTGTCAGACTGGTGAATAGAGATATTTTCCCTTTAGTCACATAGAAAGAATTTCTTACTCACTTTGAAATGATGGAAGAACATAACGCTGGGTTGTGGTATGATTTCAGACATGTTGAATAGCCTATAAAAACACATGATTTAACACGGTAATGGAGCATGATAATGTAGCCATTTGGTTTCCTCATTAAATTTTCTCCAGTTGCAATGTCGCATATACCCCCTCTCTTTTCATACAACTCTCAAACTTAAGGACTATTCTGAGTTGAAGTTTGGCACTTTCTAGTAGATGGTAGATATAGTAGGTTAAAGTTACTTGTAGCAGAGCCAATGCATTATGCTATATATAAGGAATCAGCTGCTACTTTACTGCAACTTGATCGGTCACTGCAACCATGGCCCGGGGACCCACAGAAGTCCTTTAGGAACCTCCAGGGGGTCCCCAGAAAAATTGGGAATAGTATATTTTTATTATTAAATTCACCTTAGAATTGAACTCAATGTGAGAAAGAATCAAAAGCATTTATATCGTAGGTACCATTTCTTTCGGAGTCGATGTGGTCTTAAGAACATCTAACAGACATTTTTTTCTTGCTTGAGGTCTCTGACATGAGGTACATTATCTAATAGGGGTCTGTGGCCTAATGAGCATACATTTGTGGTCCTTATTTGTAAGGTAGTTTACCTTGAGTGTGTTGTGGATGGTGGTAGGAAGGCAGACAAGGACGCCGCCAGGATGGATGAGGGTGAATTTTTATTGTTCAGTGCTGCCAATCCCGTGGTTTTCAGGCCCAAAAAACAATAATGAACAAACAAACAAACTGAACAAAATAGAAACTGTACAAATTAAACTATGGCAAACCAAATCAAATGGGCCATGTTCTCAGCAGCATGGACTCCACCAGTCTTAAAGCTAGACTGCCTTATATAGGGCAATCATTTGATTATGGGCTTAACCTATTCAGGCCCTGGGTGCCTTTCCCACATGGTCTGAATCACTATATCACAGAATCTCCACCAAAATTCAACAACAACACATTTACATGGCTAAATGTGTAACTAAAAGAAATAAAGCTAAAGAACATGGGTAAATCATAAAAAATCACTATAAACAATGAAAACTAATGACAAAAACCCCTCCACTTGGTTTGGCCCGGTGATGTCACTGATGACATCACAGATGCCATAAAAGATGGGAAATGCTGGGCCGGCCCCTCCCAGACATGCAGCCTGCATGGTAAGTAAAACAAAGGAACAAACATTTGTGAATTTACAAAACAAACAATAAAACTGTGTTTATACCTGTAATCTACTAAATGTGACTGAAACTAACTGAAATCTGTGTGAGTGTGCTTGAATTTAAACCGGTAATTTATGTTAATTGTAAATTATGACAAAATGAACAAAACATAATGTTGAGTATATGGTGAACACAGGGGACAAGTGGAGAGTCATCCAAGGCTCACCCACTTCTTCAAATTTATCACGGGAGAGGTTGGGTGTGTGGCCCCTCTAGAACAACACTGACATACAGTTCTATTATGTGAAACTATGGTTATACTTGCCATGAATGTGGTAACCATAGACACAGAATAAGAGTAAAATGGACATTTCACTGGAGCTGCTCAAGTCTCTTCTAAAAAAAAAAGTAACCTCTTTACAGCAGGAAGTGAGGCAGAGGATCTGTTTGACCCATCACTTCTGCTGGCCACCAGTCCACTACTGGGGTAATTTTCTGTAAAAAGGTTAGCAGTAGGCTAGTCATCTTTCTAGCAATAAGAGTTGGAGAATAAGCCTGCTAAGTCTGCCCTGCTTTGATGATACTGTACATGTGCTTTCTGACTGTGTGTAACTAAAACTGTGTAGCAGGGAGTTGATGAATTTTAATCATTCATTTGCTGGTTCTCCATCTTAATAATGCTACTAGACTGCTTTTCTAATCATTTCTAGAAAACCTAACTTCGTAACTTCTTGCACGTTTATACAGAATACTGAAGTTAACTTGGAGCATCAATCTAGTGTCATCAAGTGTTTAACCTGGTGGTAAGTGGTAACCACCTGGTGAACTCTAATGGCTTATTTTTTCAACTCAATTTTTGGTCTTTACCAGCAGAAATACTTGACTCCTTCACTGCTAAAATGCTTAACTTACCAGCTCCTTTTTAACTTTGTGTTTCTTTCCATAAATAACACCTTTTTGAAAGATGAAGGTCAGCCAAAACAGTGACAAAAGAATAATAAAAAATGTGAAAACACACACTTTTTAAACATAATGGTATTTCAACTGCAGTGCCAGGCCATATCTCTGGAAAGGAAATGCCCATTGTTGCTAAATCATACAGCGTTCTTCTTGAACTAATCAGTTTGCGTAACATATGCATGTTTTCAGGCTGTTTCTCATCACGCTGGAAACACAACAGCCCTTCTCATTATCATCCCCTTCAGTGTTATGACATGTGGCTGATGTAGTGCTGCTGTATAGCCACAAACTATGTACACATAAAATGTAATTTCTTGGAAAAGCATATAGAAAAGATGTAATATTTACAAGGGCGATCACGTCACTAGGGCTGCCCCATAGTTTCTATGCTGATACACACACCCGGGCTGTTATGTAAGAGAGGTAGCGACTGTCAATAGCCAGGGTCAGTTGTGTGACACAGCCAGTCACAGATGAGTGCCTCAGGAATGGCCGTGACGCTGGGTGAGAAGTCCTCCCTTCAACACCTCATTATATCATGTAGACCAGCTATGCACTGCTTGGTATGTGCTTTCTGTGCTATTCCATTAATACACTCCTTATGTTGATTTTTTGGTCAAAAGGGCTAAATCATGATTGGCAGGGCAGTGGAAATGGACCTGTTAATTTAAATGTTATGTGAGAAATCTAACTAAATGTCATTGTGCTAATAGCTGGAGTCAGTCTGACAAGATAAGTAGATCTCTTGCAATTTGCATTCATCACATTTAACAAAAGGCTAGCTGGAAATGTCACTGTTTAACCTGTCAACACCGTTATTGTACTAGTCCTGCGTGTGTATGTGTGTCTGATCAGTGTGCTCGAGACGTTAACACATTCTTTCCTTCCAGGAAAGGAAGGTCACTGTAGTCGTGAGTGGAAAAGAAGAAGCAGACCAAGCCCTATGGAGTTACATAAGAGTGACGTGCTTGCCTCTTAAGGTATGAAGACTCTATTGTTGCTGTTGTTAAACCGTTGGAGTGCAGAATGCACATTAATCCCAATGAGACAGTGGACACCTGTCACCACTACACACTGCTGTCTCACAGCCATGAACTCTGGGTTCATATCTGATGGAACCATCAAATTTTCGTATCATACAACAAAACATGATTCTCCACCATGTTTATCATATTGCAAGTGGAAACTAGTAGAACCTACTGCTACTGCTACCTCTTGGTTGAACCAGAATGTCTTGTTTTTAATCCTGCATTTGTCAAATACAAAAGATTCTGTATATAGGAGGAACATTTTTGAAGGCACATTTGACAGGTCTCTGCTGAGCAATAAAGTTAATGAGTAATGTAACGGATGAGTTATTAGTTAAGTAATTGAGTTGTGTTTTCAATGAGTAATGTTTATTCAGCAACTGGTTCTACTTTTCAATTAACTTGTCCAACATTGGTCTCATACATGTCTACACCTTTACTTCTCCCTGTCAGGCTGATGTCTGGACTAAGAGCAGCCACTTTAAACTAGTGACTTTTAACCAGTGAAGGCCTTTGGCTTATGGCTAACATTGTATCCTTAAGGTCACATGTAAACACAATAAATACTGTATATATATATATATATATGTGAACTGCAGGATATACTGTTAATTCTTTAGGGCCTTATCTGCCGTTTATATCATTACAAACCGCAGTATGATATCTTTTAGAAAAAGTACTTCTAAAATGTGAAAAAAAGAAATGCAATTCAGGATGTTTCTATTTAAGCCCAACAGATATATTGGTTTAGTTGGCCAATGTTGGTCTATTACCGGCCTCTCAGTATTGGTTTGTTAGCTGTCTGATATGTGCTATTATAAAAACGTTTCTTTACACAATATATATTGCAGAACATCTGACTTGGTGTGATTTAGAAATGGTGCTCTTTGTCCTTTTTTTTTTTTTTTTTTTTTTTATAGTCAGTGACTGACTGACACTGAACAGTAAGGATGTTTGACAATAATGTAATATGATAATGATTTGTACTAATGCTAAATAAGATTTAATAAAGTTTAGTGTTTGAGAAAGTAGCTCTGGGTAACTTTAGAGGGTGGTGTAAAATCAGTGCACATCAACATTAAAAGATGTGTTTTCATTCCAGCTCAATAACTATGTTGGTTATTGATGAATATCCACCTCTGAAATCAGAATCTGCATCAGTCCAAAAATCCCATATCTGTCTGGTTGTATCAACTGCTTTGAAGCAACTAAACTAAGCTTCATTGTAGTTTGGGGAAGAATCCGGCACTATATGCTTAACATAAACCACCGGTGAACATAGAAGAAGTTGAGGTTATAAGCCAGGGAGAGAGAATAATTCAAGAATTTTGGTTCAGATGGGCAGGTTTTCAGCATGTATAGGCTCTGTCTCATGCTGTCTGGCAGACAGATCCAGGAAGTCTCCAACAACTAAAACTTGTCAGTCATGTTTGTTAGTGGACATGTTATGCTCATTATAACTTTCATGCTTGTATTTTAGATTCTTTTCTTTGGAACATGTTTACATGCTTCATGCTCTGTCTGAACGCTTTAGCACCTGTCTCTTTAAGGCCTCCTCCTCATCGAGTCTGCTCTGATTGGTCAGTGACTCCAGGTCTTCCATATTTGCACTCTCCTATCCCAGTGCCATCATTGCAGCCAGGGAATGACTAAAACAGCACCATAGTTGTACTTTCTACCTAAATATAGTATAGTTGTGACAAAATAACCTTACAGTAGTCCTGACGCCTCCTGTAAAGGTACAGTTTCTAAGTACAGGCTGTGTGTGCATTTCTTCCTGGATGGGGTGTTTTTATACGTTCACAATATTTATGCAGCATGTAGGCCTACCTATAATCTGAAAAAGAATGGGGATTTCAAGTTTATTCAGGCATGTCCAAAACCGAATAGGTGCCTAACCAAAACACAATGTTTATTAAAGTCAAAAAAAGTTGACACACAATACTGAACCTCAACATTATCTTCAAGACAAAGAAATATTTTCAAAATTAAGTACTCATTTATTAGAGCTTTTAATGACATTTCTTTCATTTTATGAACTAATAACTCTTCAAATGTCACACGCTTTGTGTTCAGCCCTTGAGGCTGGAATGTTTGACTTCTTTTACATTTTCTGTGACTGCCACACAGGAGCGAGCCCTGCGGCCATGTTGCACTGTTGTGTTAATTTTAGCACACTGTGACTCAAGAGTGACAGGTGAGTCACTGCTGAGAACATGCATGGGAACATGCAAATGTTCAACATGTTTTTCATGTTGTCATTCTGCTTCAAGGTTTCACTCTTTTTGCCTGGAAACACAACCTCCTCGTATTTGAATTGAACAGTGAAGTCAGTGTGGAAAAGGCTGCATACGATCGGCCTGGCATATGACTCTGTCTCATTCCACAGCGGTCGAAAAATGATCTCAGATGTTTTGAAATCTCTGTAAAACAGGTATATTGGTCAACCATAACATCCAGGAATGAATGAGTCTCCAATCTGACCTTTGGTGTGCGTTACAGTATCACCAAGTGAAATACATAATTTTCCTCCTTAAATGAACACTGAACTAATCGGGCCTTCAAAGGCTCTTTCCATTATTCCTGTGATTTTGTATTCTATTATAACTTTAGTAGATGAAAGCCATTTCTGCCCTTATGGAAAAACAGCTGATTGGCATTTTTTTTGTTCATATGCTATGAAGAATTTCTCATTATTTCCTGGACGGTTAGATGGAAACATACAGTACCCTAAAAGATTTTGTACTTTACCAATCACATGCGAAAACATTTTTCCAAATCAAAGAGGTTGGACATGATGTCTAAACAGATGTCAGATTAATTTTTTTTTTTTTTTTAAAGGAAAATCAAGCTGATGACAACACCTGATTACTTGGACTTTACCTTGTTTTAGCCACA
>JAOWBC010000539.1:18514561-18527812 GCA_028566105.1 Hypoplectrus providencianus | reverse complement strand
TACATAAGAATATAAGATTTGTGATGTTTTATCTCCTATAAAAGGCGAATAATCATCTGTTCCTTGTCTGAAAATTTAATCCAAATCAGTGTATGTTTTGAGTTATTTTGTCTACATCAAACAAACAAACAAACAAACAAACAAACAAACAAACAAACACAAAAATGCCAGCAAAAACATACCACCTTAGTGGAGGTAATAATTTGCAAAAATATATGATAAGTTCATTCATAAATCATAATATATCTTCATAATAAAAACATGATTAGGCAGCAGCATACAGACTTCTGCAGACTGAGCTGGTTTAGCCTGATGCCAAATCAAATTAAATTCTGTTGGTGAAAATAGTGATTTTGTGTTAAATCCTTGGTATAAGCTGTTTAACAGACCAAGCAGTCCTGGCCATTAACTAAGTTTAACTGACTTGATTGTTACTACCCAAGCGGCACACTCTCATTAATACCAGGCATAACAGAAAGCAGGCAAAAACTTTTAAAAAGTTTGTGTAGTTTTCGGTTCTTGAATGTCTGCTGGGAGGCTGCTTTGTCATACTGTTCATGTACTAGTAACTTATAATAGCTTTTTTATGAACCACTGTTGAACTCATATCTGGGAAGAGACAAAATTGAATCTTTTATGTCATATCTCTGGCTGTCTACTGCCATACTGTGCTTTTTAGATGAATAACACTGAGGGGAGAGGAAAAAGGAAGGACTGATTGGATTCTAGCAGAATGTAGGGCGTAGCTTTGTCAAAACAGTACCGACTCTGGACCCAGGAGACCCCCCTTCAGCATTCTCATTTACAAACTCCACAACCAAAACAAGCTATTTAATTAGTGTCCTTGATCTTGCCACTGCGCTCTCCTCATTTGGGCCCTTCACTCCCCTCTCGCCGCTCCATTACAGAGCCACAAACACCAACTCTGTTTCATGTGCGCACAGTATCCTCATTTCACACAAGCTTTTGCTGCTGAGAGACAAATCCTGATGGCACAGGCACCACAGAGGCCTGCGTTATTTGTCATTTTTTATTATTCAGCGCAGTTTGCTCGACGGAGGAAACTTGCAATACATAAAAAGTGACGTTGAGTGAATGTACTGTGTTTGTGTAAGCTTCTGTTTATCTGGGCACGGAGGCTCCACAGTGCCAGGCTGGGAGTCGGATGATGGGAATGCAAGGGTGGGCTTACAAATTTGAATGGTGAAACTGGACTGGGGCACTGTTTAGTCAAAATGTGCTGAGACTCCAAATGAAAGCTTGGGCTCTTGGCATGTATACTTGTAGTTGCATTGTTCGCTCATGAATAAATAAAAACAGCTATGTGTGACTCCGATGGAGAAGGTGATGAGACAATGGGACACTGGACAGTCATATTTTTCCCCTCCTATACCAATGCAGACCTTATTATTTGCAGTCATTTTGTGTTTATTTGTACCTGTTTTATTTTTTTTGTGTGTGTGTCTGTATTTTTTTTTTGCGTCTTGTGGTTATCATGCTACTATTTGTTACCATTTATTTTATTTCTTTTAATCTAAAATTGACACAACACAAGGAAATATGAATGAGTGAGTGCAATGGGTTAGGTTTGAGTCCATTAGGACGTAGTTGCCATGAGGCAGTGCATAAGGACAGTGTACTGGTGCCTTTTTTCCCATTCTTGTTGATGTTTGATGGTTTTCCAGAAAGAGCTGGGTCTTGATCTCTTCCTGGAGATTGAGAGGGACTCACCAGATCAGTTGGAAATTGGAAATTCCTTCCACCACCAAACAACTAGAGGGGGAAGACTCTAGTTGGAGATATAGGGCCTTGTGGCTGTGGAAGAGCCACACACCTTTGGTGGATGACCATAGTGAGCGGTAGGAGATAAAGGAGTTCAGGCAGGCAGAGCTTTACCAGCTGTTATTTTCTAAGCAAAAGACAAGGTTTTGAATTTGATACAGGCAACAACTGGGACACAGTGCAGACAGAAAGGTGATGGAGTGACATCTCTCTCTGCTTGCAGATCAGATGCACTGCTGCGTTCTGGATCATCTGCAGAGGCTTTTAGCTGCATGCAGGGAGACCTAGTAGACATGTGCAGTAGTCTATGTGCGATAACATGAGGGCTTGTACCAGGAGTTATCGTGTAAGCTCAGGTAGGGAGGGTCTAATCCTCCTAATGCTCTATATGGAGAATCAACAACATTGGGCAATTCTTGCCACATAAACCTTAAAGATCAGTTTGTCATCAATCATGACCCCAGGTTTTGTGTAGAGAGTGAGCTGAATATAAATTGGCCAGTAAAAGCAGGAGGGGCGGGGATGACAAGATGCTCAGTGTTAGAGAGGCTGAGCTGAAGGTGGGGTTCAGTCTTTCTGCAGAAATATCAGCAAGGCAATCAGAACCACAAACTCAATTGTTTTCTTTTTAATACTTTGAATTTCTTTGTGGTTGTTTTGCATGTCTTTAAAGTTGCGTTGCATCAATTTGTAACCATTTTGAAAGCACATGTAGACATTTTTTTTAATCTCCTTGGTGTTGTTTTGGATCTCTTTGTAGAATTTGTTTTATGTCTTTTGACTCTTTTTACACCTCTTTGTAGCCAAATTGTCTCTCTTTGTGGTTGTTTTGTATTGTAGTGCATCTCTTTGAAGTGTTTTTGCTTTGAGATACAAGTTGTTATATAATCCTTGTAATGTCCTAAATTCCTTTGTACATTTTTTTCTTTTTATCATTGTTTATTTTTTTGCATCTCTTTGTAGTTCTGTTGCGTCTCTGTATTTCTGAATGCCTTTGAGGTCATTTTCAATTTACCTGTGGCCATTGTGCAATATATGTAGTTGTTTTGTGATTGTTACAATTGTTTTCATACAGATGTTTTCTCCTGTCTCCCCCATCCACCAGCTGCTGAGCCAGTGGCTAACATCAAAGAGCTGCTTGATCGCTCACAACCATGCCGAGTTACTTTAGATTTCGCCATTTTGTCAGATGCTGAAGTCAGAAAAATATTTATACACAAGGTACAAAGCTGCGCAGTTAATATTGCAGAGATTGTGAAATATGATCAGACTATTTCATGTTCAAACATCACAGGGGAAACTTTTGGTAACCCTAAACAACATGCTAACTTCTAAGGGAACTCATCTCTGTTGAGTTGAAGTAATAACCAAATCAACAAAGAGGTGGCCAGGTAACGTCTCAAAAGCGGACGGCTCAGGTTCAATTCCAGGCTGGGTCTTCCCCCCTGTCTCCTTGTTTCACTCTGTCATCTACCTCTCTCAATAAAGTCAAAAATGACCAGAGAAATATCTTTTAAAAATAAAAGAAGGAGGCCAGGTTCTTCCTTGATGTTTAATTGGTTCAAAAACAATTGAATAACGGAGGTATTACACAATGGCTCAATGTCCCCTGAACATCTGCAGGTAGGACACTGGGGGACAGGCAGTCAATTGCAGCCAAGCACTTTACCACCATAGACAGTTCTCCTGACTGCGGTAGTCCCAGGAGCTATTCTCTTTACATCTCCAAGTCTGGCAGTAAAGCCTTCCCCTGAGATACAGCTTGTTAAAATAATGTATCCTCAAATGCAGATGCAGTCATATCTATATGGGTATGCAGTTCCCAAAGGCACCTCAACACTGTACAGCATGGCATTCGTAATGGAAGCGGTGCTATTACAAAGCTACTTTGTAGCAGTCCTCTGTGGCCAAGGCAGCAGTTGCTAAGTCACTCTTTGAAAAGTTATTTCCAATTAGCCTATAGTCACCATGTGGGGCCTCGTAAAAAAAAGGCATTTCACCAGCATGTATGGAATTTAAAGAGAAAATTATATGAGTGAGAGGAGGAAGAGAAGCATCCAATGGAAGATCACATCACAAGGGAATTGTGTCATCACTGGAGCATGCGATATAGGAGAGAAAAAAAAACACTTTACATCTTTAAAAGCTGAGGATACTTACTGTGCTGTGAATGACATTATCCGAGGGGAAGTTAATAGAAAAATATTACATTTTTAGTTATTCTAGTCCTTTATCTTGTCTGCTAAGCCTCAAGGCTCTTGATCTTGATGTGCAGCACATGCTTCTTCTGTTAAGTCTCCAACTGAAACTGGTGACTGTTGGATGCTTCTCATGTTATCCACTGGCTCGAAAACGAGAGGGTTTCACTTGGCAGACTTTAGAGCCGCAGAACTCTTTGATTTTGTGGCAGAGGGGCAGTGACATTGTAGTGGAAGGAGAAACTCTCCTGGGTCCAGCATATTAAATCCCTCTGGGGAGGAAAACTGTTAAGATTCTGTCTTCAAACTTCACATCTTCATAGCAGCAGCCCTCTGTCAGGCTTTAAACTCAGGGGAAGCGCCAGTGGAGGAAACAGTAAGAGCGCTGACCATTATATGGCATACTTGATATGTTTGCAAGAGAGCTCTTAGGAACAAAACTCTGAATTTGTCCAAAGAAATTATGACAATTTTAGGTTCCATGTTTCCATTTCCCATGGAAATTGTCAATAGGATCATTATGTCATTGACTATAGAGGTGATTGATGATAGGTTTTTCCTACACTAATACTCACAGTGATATGGCCAAAGTCAAAGTATATATAATTTTATATCACATTAAGAGTACATATCACAAGTAATCAATTAGGAAATGTTTTTTCATTGTTTTTTTTTTCTTTTTTTTTTTTTTAACTTCCATAGCCTATAAACAAAAACAGCAGCCTCACGTGACTTAACATAGAATGCTTGGGAAAAGGTTAAAATATTTTTTAACAATTTTTAACAAAATTGAAACTTTTCTATATTTGTTTTGTTTTGGCAATAAGACCGGGTTTGTATTGAATGAGGTCCAGACTTGGGTCATGGTCAGTCCATTGGTGACCTATGTAAGATACCACTGCACCATACACAATCAATAGAAATTTTTAAATAAAAAAAAAAAAAAAAAGAAAAGAAAAGAAAAGTGTTTGGTTAGCAAGAACGTCACTAAACGAAGGAGAGAGCTATGAGTACATGAGCAGAACTAGTGGAGGTTTAAATGTAAAGTGCATCATTAGGCCTAATGAATATGAAAGAAGCATCAGTAATTGGAACTGAATTAGAAATTAGGCAATACGCTTACGGCAGCAAGACAGCTGTGCATGACGCAGGACAACCAAGCTGGTAGCCAGTTCCAGTGGTTACACTGTTGCCGATGATCCACATATGTTTTTTAACCTTCGGTTAGACTAGTAGTGATCAGATCGCAGACCGATGAAGTAATGATTGGATGATATGAAAATAAAGGTGATCATCCATCTGCTAATGAAGTGACAGGAGACTAAAGCCATGACTTGTGAAGACAGAGAGTTCCAGTTGCCTTGAATTTGGCCTCATTTAAAGACCCAGGAGACATCTGTAGCAATTACTGGTGACAGCACACTGTAGCAGGCAGGACAGGTTTGAATAAAAAAAAAAAAAAGCCACAGCAGCCTTACTTAAATGAACACAGTACTGCAGATGATTTGTTATGTAGAGCAATTAATAACTTATCTCTGCTGACACGCCAGTGTAAATGGTCAGCCAATCATGGTGTCAGAACACAGCACTTAGACTCCTATTAGAGACATTAACCACATTCATGCTATTCTCCAATTTGGCTTTGGCAGATTGCAGTGCACTTGCATTTCCCTGATGAAATAGTTATGATTTGATCCTTTTTTTTTGCAAAAGAATTTATCTGGTCATGGATGTATTTATTGTCACTAATATGTTGAAGTGCAGAGTGAGATTAAAATCTCCATTCATTTAAATGAGGCCTTTGGAAAGACGCACTTGCATTGGGACACAAATTGATCTCTTTCGTATTGACTGAAGTTTAAACCACAAAGTCGAAAGGCTCTCTGGACAGTTTGAGTGAGGTGGGTGGGCTTGATGTCTCATTCTCAAACTATTGATTCATTCTCTCAAAGAGTTTTCGAACAAAGTGCTTGACATCATCTTACAGCTTTTGAAAACCATTTCCAGTGGTAGAAGCTGATTCTTTTCATTTTTTACACAGCTACTTTTGCCCAAGAGAGAAAGAGCATGCCATTTATCACCATTTGTAGAATTCATCTCCCCAACAGTACAAACAAAAAGGATACAGAGTTCTTGGAGAGAGATCAGGGAGGCAGAGTGGAACAGCCAGGAGGAGGAGGCTGGGGTGGCTTTTTTCCTGAGCCCATTTCATACATACATCAGATGACCCAGTTTGTATAAATTACACAAAAACCCTCACAACATGACCAACACGCTTTCATCTCCTGCATATGTTTCCCTGTAGCAGATAAATTTGTGTGTTTTTCAAAAAATCAGGAAAGGGCAAAACCAACCATGTGTCAGTCCAATCCCTCATACCTGCTGTCGAGCTCAGCCCCGAGCCTACTGGTGTCTGCAGAGGAAGCAAATCTTTTATGACAGCATGGCACCTGTAAGATTTGCAAAGACAACAGGAAAGTCTTTCTCACAGAATTGCAGCTATTAAATTATGTCAGTTTCTCAGTGTGTGCACATGCATGTGGCCCATACATGCTCGGCTACAAGGACAGGATTAGGATGGACAGCAGGGAGGGCAACCTGTCTTTTGTTGCCTTTTCCAGAAAAATGTACCCCGACTGGAATTAAATTCATGTTAAACGTTCAAGTAATTTTCACCGAATGAATCAAAAATAATACTGCTCACTTTAGCTTAAGTTATGTACATAAATTACACAGGGTTCGTACACATCCGTATAATAACCAGTGGGGTTCCTGTCAGCGGATGGAGAGCACGCAATGGAAAATATCTCACGTCAACCTCCAGGGAGGTGGCCTTCGGTCAAACCGGCATATCCGTCACACAAGAACCGCATGAAAAACCCTTTAAGATAAGCTATTCAGTAAATTGTTATTTTCCACTGAACATGCGATTTGGATGGCTGATAATTGTGAGAAAAAATAGTGAATATCATATAGAGTTCAAGCACTACAATAATAAAATATAAGCATTTTCAATGATTATATTATGTATGTATGTCAGTTAAACAAAAGTCACAGTTGACTTTTGGTTTTAGGGGGGTGAAAGTCGTGTATTTGAACTGTGTGTCCTGGGGTAACGGGACTAACATTGACTTTGATTTGAATTGTATCTGTAATAGATTAAAAAGGGACACAATGCAGGAGGAAGTACGGGAATGGAACAGGTTGTATTAAACTACACTTGCAGCGTGAGGAGGCGGTGAGGATCTGCAGCGACCAGACAAGGTAGACTGATGGTTGGTTCAAAACTGACTGATTCAAAATAAGCTACAATACAAATACAAATGTACAAAAAATGGTTGTTTTCATAGGAACATGCCTTGCACAGAGTGCACTGGGGAGGCAAAGTGTTTATAAGATGTACAGTTCACACCAAAACAATGCAACAATATGAGATTTGATTATACAAGAGGAGTTAAAAAAGATCCTATGTGAAACTGCTCACACAAAATTCTTTGGCTTATCTTGAGGAAGCAGGTCACAATTTGAGGTATTGCTGATGAAAATCTATACAAATACATAGCAATACAGTTTTTTTGTAGGCAAGGATTTTGGAAATCAACTCTCTTTTAAAGTTTTGGCACAGGGGAATAAGCAACAGTATATTTGGCGATATAGTCAACACTCACAAATAGGATGAAGCTATTGTTTGGTTGGACTTTAAATGAAATTTGGTGACTGTTAAGTCAATATAAAGTATTGTCGGACTTATCCTTGAATATAGATGATAATTTAAGAAGAAATTAAAGTGGTGGTTTTATTGCTTGCGGGATTGCACACAAAGGAGAAGAGAATTGATTTAGAAGGGAAGTGACACAAAATACATTTTGAAACCCTTGAAAATGAAGATTGTATATGCCTCTTGCGCCGAAGTGGCAACAATACTGTATAATACTGTGCCCTCCAGGATTTTCAGGCGCCTCTCCAAAGCCGGGAGGTACAGTGGAATGGATAAGAGATGAGGGCGTAGCCTCAGGGACTCAGAGCGAGAGGACTTATGGTCTCTGGGGAACAAAAGGCAACAATGCAGAGCTCAGGGGGATTTGGAAGGTCTGCAGCTCAGCAGCATTTTCTGCTGCTCTGCCACCGAGCTGATCAGCCAGGTTGACTGGAATCTGCAGATTTTTGATGCCTTATTGATCTCACTGCTTCACTGCGAATACAAAAAAACAGTCTCTTGCTTCTTTAAGAAAAAAAAAAAAACACAACACTTTCTTTCAAAATGTTGTATCTGCATGGATGTGCCAGTAGTGGCATTATGAGGCAGCCAGAGTTTTAATGAATCCATATTTAATAGCTGACTGGGGCCCATAAGACACATGGTCTCCCCTTCTGCCAGGGACACATTGTGCTTTTGTTGAAAACCCATTAATTTTGGTAATTGAAGCATACAGTGGTTTCTCGGCACTGACTGATACCTGTGGTTTTCTTCTTAATTACTCAGCAGTCCAGTCTGGATCCTCCTGAGCATCCTGCGGCACAGATACGACTGTAAATTGTTCATGACCTGACTTGAACACAGTTGAAGGCAGGCAGCTGGGCGGGATCACTGACAGCCGCCGGAATCGATGTGATTAACTGTCATTTAACTGGCAGGTCTCTGCTTTGTTCCACCGCCACTCGGGGTGTAAGGGGCGCCCCCCTGATGGTAATGTCTTCCCTGCTGATAAATGATGGAGAACATCCCAGGGCTGTCACTCACTGTGGCTGCCTGTGTTCAGCCGCCTCTGCTTTGAAAGGTTTTTACAGCCTGAAATAAGAGTTCATGGACTGATCCTGGAGAAAGAGAAGAGACATTTTAGTGACATTTGCTGCTGACATTTAATACTTGTTCATCTTGGTTGTTTGTTTCATTATACAGAAGCTTTACATGATGAAAGCCAGAGGGATTTTCAATACAGAGGCTGACTTCTTTCTCGGGGTTCATTCAGCGTCTGTCTCGCAGTGGTACTTTGTGGCAGAGCTCTGGCAGTTGCCATAGCCACGGGCTGTGACCTCAGCAGGTTGGGGGCTTAAACTAAAGTTGGCTGGATATAAAGCAGACAGCCTGTATCAGCCAAACATCTGACACTTTAGCAATCATCAACCTAAGTTAAAAGCATGGGTGTAATATGAGGCAGCGGTTCCAGGGCAATGACTTGAAAAAGGTTCCACTATTTCTGCAAGACTGCATGTCTCATGGAAGCTGTTATGTGCCTTGGTGTGGTAATTTTGAGTCTTTGCTATTTTCCATTGTCAACCCTTTTCATGATCAATGTCAGTCTATGTGGCCTTTTTGTTTTTCTGCAGCTTTTTGGTCTCTTTGTAGTGGTGAGATGTCTCTTCATTGTCATTTTGTAGTTGCTTTTTGTTTCTTTGTACTTACCTTTGTCTCAGTGTAGTTACTTTCTGTTCATTTAGTCACAGTGTGCGTCATCCTATGTGGTGTCTTTGTGTTTCTGCAACTGGTTTGAGGTCTTTGTAAGTTTTAGAAGTTTGGTGTCATTTTGAGCCCCTATGTCAATGATTGTCAATATTTTGTGTTATTTATCATAGTAGTAGTCATTTATATAATTGCTGCTAGTCTCTATATGGTGTCCTCCAGTCTCTTTGGTTAGGCCTGGTCCATTTATTCCTCAAAGTTATTATAATTTTAACGATGTGTTCTCTTAACGTAACTAAAAAGCTCTGCAGTTAGCAAGATTAAAATCTGATATCATTATTTTAAAGATATTGTTTGCCACTCCAGGCTGAGAACATATGATGGTGACTATGGATGTCGCTCTTGCTATGGATATTGCTGTGATTATGGCTGTGGATGGGCTGTTATGATTCACAAGGATATGGAAAATTGATTTATATACAGGGTTGTTCAGGTGTGGTTTTATTAAAGTGAAGCATTAGGAAATGAGACTCAGTGATCAACTATTTTTCTCAAGAATCACACGCTGAACCTTTGATTAATAGAAAATCATTAATTGGTGGATCATACAATGCTGCTTTGAGCTCAAAGTTCATTTCCAGGTTTGCTTTCAGATATATTGACAAGGCAGTCATGGATGTTTCCATCCAGTGACCTTGAGATAATGGGGGGGAGGCAGTGGTGCCTTAGTAGTCTTCCAGAGAGTCTGTCTTTAATGCGCTCTCACAAAACAGAAAGCTATTTACAAATGACACTGTGAAAAGCACTAACAACCCATTAGTACTGTCTGGAGCTGCTATTATTGTAATTCAGAAGGCGGCATCATCAGACCAGAAACAGAGAGTGATTGGGGTGGCAAGCAGCTACATTTACCTCCAGGAAATAGATGAATGACTCTCAGTCACAGAACCCATCTCCAATGAGTTATGTTTATTAATTGCTTGCATTTTTAGGTCACCAGCCTATTAGAGTTTTGAAAAAGAATTCCAATGAGTGCCTAATGATGTGCACCCACCTAAAGCTGAGGTAAAGGTCAGTTAGGTTAGAGGTGTCACAGTACTCCAAATCCATGATTTGATTAAGCCTTCTATTTTAAGGTCACAGTTCAATTCAATTAATCAACTGATGATTGATTTTATGCCCAAACAAACATTTCAATCAACACATTTCGATTGATAAGTCATGTTAACAGTCAAGTCACAATATCTAGCTACTTCCCCTTAATCTTCGCATGACAACATGATGGATGTGGTACATAAATGAAACTTGGAGCATAAGCTTGAATTTGACATGGTCAAACTTGCCAAAGTATAAAAGTACTGTGGATCGCAGTCGTGACCACAGCCCCTTTTTCGTGCATTTGGCTTGTCTGGACTCGACAATGATGGCAGATGGAAACTAGTCAAACTTATCTTTTGGTACCAGCTCTGGCCTGCTATGCTGTAGACACATTACAGCTGCCACTTGCTGTCACTGGGCTCCAAAGGGAAAGCCCACAAAGTAATGAGCTCACTGTCACTGCTCTCTTAATTATAAAAGCACAGGGTTTATATATGGATCAGCAGCAATAAATGTGTTCCTTCAAACCATGAATATCAGGTGTAAGCTATGAAAGGCCATGGTATATATGATACATGAGTATAATAGTGATGAAATCTTCTCACATCCTCCTTGTCTGAAGCATATTAATTTTTTGCTCAAATTTCCTCAAACTAGCAAGAAAGTACAAATTTTCTTTGTTGTTTCACCAAATCACTGAAGTGGAGGTCAAATTTAAAGAACAAAAATGTTCCAGCTGATGAAAAGCACAGCACATCAGAAAACCAGGACACGTTGATGCCTGACCGAAGGAAAAAGCAATTTACATGGTGCAATTAGATATCTTATTTTTCCTTTCAGCCAGCCTTTCCCTCTGCTGCAGCAGGTATTCTGAGCAGATTTTGTTCCACAGCAGGTGGTTCAGGCCTGGATGTTAATTTTTGCAGCTCTGTGGGGCTTAATTGGAAATCTTGTGGCGTCAATTGTGGTCTCTAGCTGTTTCTTGGGGTTGTTATTCTTTCCCTGATTTCATTCACTTCAACTCACAATCTTGTCATGTTTTTAGTCCGCTTTGTGATAATGAGCCGCATGTGGAAAATTTGAAAAGAGCAGGGCGACAGGGTGTACTTTTTGATTTTAATTTTACATTAGAGTGGCCTTCTCACAATGGTTCATTTAACATTAAGTGCTTTCCCTGTGTTATTGTTTTCAGGGTCCCCACTTCTGTTGGCTCAATTGTTATCATCCATAAACAGTCTGTTAATGTAATTATTTTTAGGTACACTTTTCCCATGTCCAACAAGATCCAGCCCAGTATCCCAATGACCTCTGTGCCCTCTGGGTTCAAATGGAAACTGCTGCTTCAAAAGAATGCCATGGCTGTACAGTAACCCTTGTAATAGTTGCTTCATAGTTATGTAACCCTATTCTAACCCTATTTGTAGTTTTTTGTCTTTATTTTGTTCCATCCCTTTTATGTCACTGTGGTTATTTTGTGTCTGTAGTCATTTTAGGTCTCTGTGTTTATTTTGTGTCTCTGTTGTTTTTTGTGTCTGAAGTAATTTTGAGTCCCGTTATAGTTATGTTGGGTGTCCTTGTTGTTATTTTACATCCCCTTGTAGTCCTTTAGAGTCTCTTTGTAGTTGTTTTTTCTCCCTTGTAGTAATTTGTGCCTCTCTGTAGTAATTTTGTGTCTGGAGTCATTTTTGACTGTCTTTGTAGTCATATTAAGTCTCTTTGTAGATGATTTGCTGCCACTTTGTCTCTTTATGGTTAATTTTTCCAACCTAATCTGGAACAAATGACAGGATATGACCATGATTATTTTAACACTGATGCATTTCTATGCCAGTGTAATGCATGTGGATCAATAGTGTTATAAAAGTCAGTAAAAGTAATCATCATTACACAGGCTATGGTCTATACACAGCCTTCAGAGTTTAGTTTGATTTTGAAACTAATATTACTTAAGTTGCCTAACCCTAAGCCTATTTGCCAACCCTCCTCCTCCTGGAAAAAAAGTCTTGTCACTGATGATTAAAAAATGTCGTCCTAAACAAAGGCCACACATCCACGTCTGGGGAAGTCACGTCTGGGGAACATCACAACCATTCATTTGAATTCTTTTATGTCTGGTTTTCTGTGGAACAAACCAACACGATTACACAGACTTCTTGTTTTCTTTTCCACTAATGCCACCATGCAGAAAATGATTAAATGTCCTCAGAGCCGGTGTTTCTGTGAGGCACAGGGACTGTGGTGGCCCGTCACAGTCTAATGTAGTCCATAATGAACCCAAAACATTTTTACACTTCTCATCAGTGTTTCTCTACATTGATTTAGTTGTGGCTGCAAACCACAATTTCAACATATTGATTCTTTTCATTATTTAAAATGGGTAAAATCTTATTTCTAACAGAGAAGTGTGCAGCTCATTGATTGGCTCGGCCCCTCCTTGCCCCGCTCTCTCCCTCTCTATCTCACAAACACATTGACAACTTGGGATAGGAATTGATTTTTAAAAGATTTAACTGATACCAATTCCATAGCCAATTCATGATATATTTTCTTTGCAGATAAAACATAAGCCTTTTCAAGTTTTAATTGTCACCATATCTTCTTTTCTTTATAAATATGAGTCTTCCAACAATGTAGATAACAAGTTTGTCCATTTTAATCCATTGCAGAGATCCAACTCTTCAAATAAAGTTATTTGAAAGCATGCAAGAAGCCTATCTAGGGTAAAGCAATAAGTTTATGTCAATATGGTGAATACATTCAGCACATTTAGAG
>JAOWBC010000539.1:18496538-18514461 GCA_028566105.1 Hypoplectrus providencianus | reverse complement strand
AAAGCATGCAAGAAGCCTATCTAGGGTAAAGCAATAAGTTTATGTCAATATGGTGAATACATTCAGCACATTTAGAGCTTTAGTACAAAGGTCACAGTGGTGGTTCTAGACCACTTATACTGGGGGGACACATTCAACCCTGGTAAAAAAAAATAAAAAAAATACTGAGAATGGTTCTTCCATTAAAAAAAAATTGGTCTAAATAATAATTAATGAATACACAGTACTTGTTAGAATATTCCAGTTACACTAAATATTTATTGTGGGATTGAGATGTTTTGGCTTCACTTTTGTGGTCACGTCATCATATTTATTCAGTGTATGATCCATATGTAGGCCTCCAGCAGCCACTCCGCCACTATGAATGAAAGCAGCACATCATATGCACAGCAGCAGCTTCAGTCAGTCTCTGCAGGATGAGCTCAGCGCTGCTGTGTCAGTCACAGAGTCCAAAACAATCCCTGGAGTTATGCCCATAAACAGAGGAATTTAGACTTGAAGCTGTAAAGTTCAGAGGGTTATCCAGTTAGATAACTGGTGTCACCATTTCATGAATCATGGAGGACATGGAATGACATAAATTAATAAAGTATTTTGTTAATGAGACAAAGAGAAAAAGAAGACATAATGATGTAGCTGATGAGGTTTTTTTTAATGGGGATTATTATTATGATGGCACTTTTTATATTCATTTTAAAATCAGTAGTGATAAACCACATATCTTGCACATGCCAACACCTCACAAGTCTCACAACACCATCTTGGCCTATGAGGTTAACGAAAAAAAAAAAAATGCATATACTGGGTGGAAATGCTGCCATAATTTTGTATTAAAGCAGGAAAGGGAACAACGTCACATTATAGTGTAAGCAATGCTTTAAAGCCGTGAACTGTTCAATATCTAATTTGCATATTTGTAAAAAAAAATAAATATAGAAATTCAGTCAACTTTTTTTCTAATACATTAATGATTAGCACAGCACTTTATTATATGATGTTATCCATTAATATGGTGCATCTTATATCCATCTAGATGTGTTGTTTTTGTCATCTCTGAGTAAGCAAACACCAAGACAAATTCCCCTAAAGAATAAATGTTGTTATTAATCTAAGGCTTCACACAACACGATAGTCGCAGAGAGTAGAAGAGGGAATAAGGTTGGAGATTTGCAGTCCTGAAAAACTAATCAAAACCTGTTAAATCCTATAGGTACTGTGATTTCATCCATGGGACTGTGGGCTGCTGCTTTGAAGCCTACAGTTTACTTTGGGATGCTTTACTGACAAAATAAAACTTAAAGACACACACACCAACCAGATTCCTGTAGATCAAATAATGACTCTGCTCCCTCCGTTTAGTGACAGAATAATTATTGTTTCACTCTAGATTTCAGGAACTTTATTGGAATATGTTAGAGATGGTCAGATAATCATTCAGAGAACAATACTTACACACGTACCCGTCTGTTATTCCAAACACTGCTGCCAGTTGCTTCTCCACATCATTACCGGATGTTCATTTCTGTCTAGTTTGTGTATTTTGCAGATTTAGAGAACGCTTTATGGCTGCAGCTGATAAGTTGCGAACACAAAGTGCGTTCTGTCAGCTGCTGGCTGAGTGCTGTTGGCGGTGAGCACCAGCAGACACTGCTTATCTCTCTCACTGAGAGTAATTCCAAAGATTGCAGTAACTACAAACATAAACGCCAGCAGGCAATGACATATAATCCTCGACTATCACAATAATAGAAAAAGAAATTATTTCTGAACTGTGGCAGTGTCTTCCATATGTTATGTAATGCTAATAAAAACAAAGGGGAGATTCCTGAAAGGCTAATAAGGAAATTACTTTGTTTTTGTTGTCTCAGCTGTGGCACTAGTCTCATTTATCAGTGAGATTTAGGCCAAGCCTTTAGTGGCAAACTATCCAATAAGACCCATGTTGTTGCTCCGGCTTATCTAGCGTAGGAGTTGTATTTTGCTTTTCAAAATGGGCTTCACACTGTGCTGTATGCATCTCAACTGTCAGCTCCAGGCAATCAGTAAAGGCCCACATAACAAACTGCAGCTGTGCACTAGATTGCTTTTTTGGCAAAACTGAGCACACCAATTAAACATGCTTCTGAATTTGAGCACACCTCCATGCCCGCGCCTCACAGCTGGTAGCAGGGCCACCGAATATCAATGTGCTCATTTATTTTGATCCTGCCAATTGTTACTGTGTCATAAGACAGAAGACAAACAGATTTCCTATGGTCCCATGTTTCTGTCCGGTGTCTGACTTTAAATAAAGAACCACCACTACAAGATTAATGTTTCACGAGAAGCGATGCTCTGTGTATTTCATTCCTCATATAAATCTCTAGCTCCGGTGGAGAAATCCTGCCTTTACTAGCAGCTCCTGGTGCTGGACCTGAACGACCCCAACCTCTCACCTCAGCAGGGCTCTGTTAAATATAGAACATCTTCTCTCGAGGGAGTGATTATCACTGAACCGGCTTTATTACCAAAGTTTGGCGAGATCTACATGTTAATTATGTCCTCAGCAGAAATCTCATTAATGAATGAGCGATACCTAGCTTTCTGTAGGAAGCAGAACCTCATTTAATTATGTGTATAATCCATTAACCTTTTGCCATCCACAGTTCTCCCTGAAGCGTGCCATGTAGAGCTTCAAAGCCAGTTAATACTTTGAAAAGTTGAGTGACTATGAACTTGTAATATGGACAGTTGAGGGTAATGAGTATGGCATCTTTATTTGGGTATATATAGAGAAAAGTACTGAGCAGACAGAGACTTGATACTAGTGTTAAATGTCATAGAGTTAATAGAGTATGTTAAATAGGGGTTTTATTTCCATTTTGTCGACTAGCTTCACTTGGCATTTTGTTTGAAAATCTATCCAAGGAAAAAACACCATCAACTAACAGTTAACCAGACCTGTAAAGTCAAGCTAATGCAGAAGTGCTTTTAAACTGTATTCTATCCAGTGGCCAGCAGGGGGCGACTCAATTGGCTGGAAACACAAATCTGTTTGTATGAAAGTCAATAGGAAAATTAACCTGCTTGTATTTGCTTAATACATTTATGATCTCAATCACTCAATACAGCCTGAATTCTGTAAACGATGGTCCCATGTAGAGTAAAATAGATGATAAAGCATGGTATGATATCCAACCAAGAAATACATTGAAAAATAATTGGTTACAAGAATTTAGACTTGAGTGAACTGGAAGTTAAAAAATACATGATACATGATAGAAATGAACTTTTCAACTTTGAAAACAGTCCTACATTGAAAAATTAAGCAAATCAGGCAAATTATTTTCAAGGGTCAAAAAGTAAAAAGTTGATAGGTTTTAATTTAGGTCAACCAGTAATGGGTTGTAGCCAATCCAAATTTTTTTTTTATCTCATCCTATCTCCAAGTGGCACATACATCCTTCAATCTTTTGCAGTTGCAATTATCTGCAGAGGAACGGGAAAAACAACCTCAGGACAACGTTGTCAATCATGCACTGCATCGCTATTTCTGTCAGCTTTGAATGAGTGTTGCCTTCCAGCTTCATAATTCATTTGAGTAAATGGTTAAGATGTTTTGAATGTCATTCAGAGTGGCTTCTCTTTGAAAACGGGAAAGTCAACCATGCAAAAGCAGTCAATGCATGCAGAGCCCCAGTATTATTACGGTTTTACATCCAGACACCAGCAACAGAGGAGTGATGGAGGGATGCGTGATATGTGTTCCAAGTGATATCAGGGAATTCAAGCTTTTCACACCAATTCACACTAACTGAAAGAAAATATTTGACCTACCAAGGCGTCATGATTCCATGTCTGCCAAAATTACATTAAACCCTCCATGACTCACCAGCTAAGATGAGCTTTGGCAAATTTACCTTTGTATTTACCACTCAAGAGGCAATATTTTCAAAGTAATCTCGCTGAACACTGTGTTCCTCCTCACCAATTCCCCCTCAGCAGTCGGTGGCTCGCCTATTAAATAAACAGCGTGACTCATATTGCTCAGGGATGTTGTACTCAAGCCCCCTAATCCTTTCATTTGCAAAATTTAGGCTGTGCTGTGGAGACAAATGCTGGGTGCTGCCATTTGCCTTTTCCACTCAGTCCTGAGTGCCTTTCAACTGCAACAAGTCTGTGATGTTGAATGAGGTCATGGCCAGAGCCTCAGTAATGTCTTACCCTGAAATGCAGGCACACAAACAGATAACACTCAATCAATATATAGGAAAGAAGCGGTTGGTGGTTTAGCCCAGGTCGATGGGAATGTGGGCTCTTTAATAAACAGTGTAAAACCCCAAAGGTCTTAAAGCAATGCACGTACAAATCACTGCAAAGTGATGGCAGTTCAGTCCACACAAAATATAGTATTTACTAAACTGGCTGGTCAAGATTTCTCAACCTCATATACCGGGGAGATGTATTACATACCTGACACCAGAATTTAATTTCAACTGAGAGAGTAAATCCCCTGAGTCTCAATTTGAGGAATAGACAAAAAGGATGCTTCACTCCTGTGCAGCCCCGCTGTGTGATAGGCCTGGAGTATTTATACAGCTCAGTGTGGCTTTGCATAGCCACAGTCTCTGATGAAACTGTACACTAAGAACGCCTTGCTTTCTGCTCAAGTGTCAACAACATAGGACTGTAAAGCTTTTTACTTTAAGAGGACTAGTTATGCAGAAACGCTTAGATATAACTGTATGATATGTATGGTTTACTCTCATGTAACATACTGGTTTCTAATCTCAGTAAACAACCATAACAATATTTATGAATATGCATTATATATGCTTCCCTTCAAAGCATTGCCAATCACAAAACTGTTCTTTAGAGTTGAGTGGGTGTTGTATACAGTATATGTTTAAGCCCTATAGCTATAGCAGTTTACGCTTTATACTGTATTTTGTTTCCTTGACTTTAAAATATACTTAACTTTTAATACTGAGAGATGAGCAATATATGAGGTACTTGCGTCGAGTCCTGCCCTTGTCCAAAGGTGCCTCGTCAACCATGGTCCATTTGGTTAGTCCGGATCAAAGTGAAACTTATAGTTAGTTTTATATGTCGTGCAGTATGCTTTTACAGAACAGAAATTTAACTGGGCTGAATTAAAAAAAATAAAAAGATGCAAGTGCAAAGGCAAATGATGTGGATATAAAGGCTTTTTTTCCCTTACTGATTGCATAATTAGAAAGCGAATGTGCTGATTTGTTTTTTCGATGTGCTGTGATCAGACACCTGTATAATCAGAGAAGGCCAGCCTTGATGCGCTTCTATCACAACCTGCCTTTACCACAAAAGTAAATATTACACAATTTTTTGCAATATGTTGAGAATTCTGCAATGAGGAATGAGCCTTAGCTCAGAGTCAGTCTACAGAGTGAAACTGAAAGGCATCAGTTTAATTTCTATGCTATGATGGGAGCTTGATATTTGATAAGGAGCCCACAATGTGCTGTGGTTTTGATTCATTTCCTTTAATTTGGTCAGATAATGTTCACAGTACAATTGAATTGTAAGAGAATTCTTTTGGCAACGCAAGTGGTCTTGGACGGTCATTTCGGTCCACACCAGAGAATGACTGGCGCTCACAAGTGACCAAACGAATTGTAACAAGGTTTTAACTACACCGGAGCTCAAGACTTAACAATGGGTTGTGAAAGCACCCCTAATTGACCTTTGGCCAGACTAATTTGAACAGATCTAGGTTCTCCACATATGTCTTACAAAGTTCTGCTTTGTAAGTTCATCAGAAGAACAAATGTAACAGTGCACCTGAAAGGAGCTGATCTGTAATGGGAGGACTGTGTTGGCATCTGCACTGATGGAGTTCAAGCTGGGTAACAAAAAGGACTGCAACCGTTTTTCCCCCAATGTGCAGTGGACACACTGTATACTAGACACTAGTGTCTATGGCTAACTCCTGAGGGCAGCAATGTTTAGACAACATTGTCTCAGTAAACTTCATCCAAACAAGAGCCATCAAAGATTGAATTTTTCACCAGCTGTGTAAGGAAATAGAATTTGATCATACTGTCATTTTGTTCACGGCGAGTCCCTATGGGTGTCAGTTGGATATGTTTTTTCTCAAGGGTGTTTGTGTCGCAGGATGAGTTCAGTCTTCTTGGAGGAAGAGGGTAACGAACTTGCTGACAAGTTTTTATACCCCAGTGACATATTTCAAAAACTCAGTGAACTAAATCTGCAGACTCAGGGCACACACCTCCCACAGCTGGCAGATAAAATCACATCGTTCACGAGGAGAGTGGAGATGTGGGAGTTGTGTGTGAAAGAGGGGATTATAGACTCATTTTAGCGCCTGAAATCATTCATTGAGTTCAGCAAGCCGCAGAGCACGGTGATGCCATGCATAAAACTAGTTTCTCTGCCCCACAGTACCATTTCCAGAGATTTTCCCAGTGCAGGGTGACAGAATCAAAGTCTCTGTCAGTTGCAACACCAACTGCTGACTTGGGCTCTGCAGAAGAGGAACGGAGCATTGATTTCACCTCTGATTCGACGATGATGCTGCAGGTTAAGGCCAAGACGTATGCTGACTTTTTGGATGACGGAGAAAAAGACCAGCTCCAGCAAGGCAGGAGAGCCACAGCCAAACCTTGTCTTAATGGGATGAGTTTATCTAGAGTTACCTCAATTAAGACAAAATACAGACCAAAGTTTGACATTGAAAATTAAATTGAAAAGAGTCTCAGAGCTGATTTGAGAAGTACAGCACAAAGTATGCCAACCCCAGTAACCAAGAAATATGTCAGGAATGGTGTAATTCTTGCAGAAATATTGTTCAGGGTTTGTTTATTTCTTCAGCAGTTGGTAAACTTGCCGTTTTTGTGGATGGCAGAAAGTATTTTGAAAGCAGAGGATGCTGCTAGACAGCTGGAATATTATTCATATTTTAATTCATTTAAGTATAATTCTTCATTTATACTTTTTTAAAGGCTAGAACTGCAGGATTTTGTTGAAATGATTCAAATGTTGAATTGTCATGGGCATTTTATAAATACAGTTGTGCTCATAATTTTACATACCCTGGCAGAATCTATGATCATTTGACCATTTTTCACAGAATATTGGTGATAACACAATTGTTTTTGTCCCCACTCATGCTTAATGGTTAAATGACCAATAAATGGCTTCACTCAACCACTGACCATGAGATGAAAAAAAGTTTTTGTTTTTGTGTTATCATACATATTCATGTCTGAAGAAAAGGCCAAGAAAGCAAAAATTCTGCCGGGGTATTTAAACTTGAGCACAACTGTATCAATATATAGTATTTCATGTTACATGCATAGCAAATGTATGCAGTCATGTAAAATGATCAAGGTGATTTTCACTGCATCAATTAGGTTCCACTTTCTGCCAGACAAAACTCTGTTCTGGTGTTTGTCATGTACACACTGGGATGCATGTTTGCTTTTAATGTGCATGCTGTTATTCTGTGCCCACACGACAAATCCATTTTCCTTTCAGGGATTATAAAGCTAATCAATCAATGGCAGCTTCCAAGCTCCTGTTTTGAATTATGATAGTGCAGCGGATTATGGCTTTTTCCTTTAATCTTTTTCAAATGGTGTTAGTCACACAAATATCAACAAAAGTCTTAGTATTCAAAGAACTTTAGATTGTAATAGAGTGAGAAAATGTACATTATTATCATCAGTACTTCTGATTTACATATTTTTGACACTGCAGGCAGTTTAGTTTTCTGTGAGGAAGAGTGAAGGAAGGGACTGGGGTACAAATAGGGGAGAACAAAATTTAAAAAATATAGAAAAAGCTTTGAAAGAAGGGTTGCTGAATAAAGTACTAGTAGGGAGTTTGCTGCCAGTAATGAGTAATAATTTAGGTTAAAACATTATACATATACTTGTTAAACATATGAGTATATTGATTGATGATTTTGCATTTTTTTTCTTGCCCATTTTTAAAAAAAAATACATGTTTGCTTTGTATAAACTCACTGAGAGCATTTAAAGTGAGCCATGTGTGATTCATCTTACAGCGACAGTGTTGACTAATGTTGTGTTTGCAAAGAAATTACACCATAATGCTTTTAGACAAGCGTAATGTCACAGCCTAGAAAACAGCATAGAGGCGTCAGAGAGCGAAAATGTATGCCTAACTCACATATTCATTTAAAAAATCAATCAAACTTCCATAAAACCACAGAATTCTATCTTTGAAAAGAGGTATCGCGCCAGACGTACACATCCAGACATTTCCTCAAAGTTCCTCTGAAGCTTTGTTCTCAGTAGGAAAACATTCACTTTGATAAAACTGGACTGAGAGGGGGCTCGCTCAGTGCTGTGGTCTTCTCCCTGGCACACCTCGATTCTCAGATACTGAAATAAGGCAAATAGTTCTCGTAATACATTGGATTCCATTCACTGAACATTGGAACTAACACTTTAATAGGTGCATGCAAATGGAGCGAATACACTGACGATTTAAGACTGTTTTCAGTTTAGCAGGCGGAGAAAATGTATTTAGAATTACTGAGAAGATTTGTCGGAAGGCATCTTGCTGCTCTGCCTGCAGATGGTTTCTGATCAGGTTGCCAGAATTCAATTAACAATAAAAAGAAAATACATAGTGCCATGGTGTCTTGCCTCATGTGAAATACACTTAAAAAGTTTTCTTGGATAGGATGAATACACTTTTATGTGAAATTAGAAATTAGATAACCACACATATTATACTAGATCCCTGACATGGTTATGTAAAATATGATTTGAAAATGAAAATTTTAGATTCATGAGACACAAACTGGGGCAAAATAATGCTAATCGCCTGATGACACCGAGCACCCATGATTACCAGCCAAATGAAATTTGGTGATGCTGCACGGCAAAAATTTATTTCCACGCTATCAAAACAACATCTTTGTTCCTATTCAATATCTTAGTTAGTCAGCATTATCATTATTATTTGTCATAGTTTTAATGCAATATTGCCTATTTCCTGCAAAGAAAACCTTTCTGAAATCCTACAAATGACAAAATTAACTAAAAAGCCTGTTAATCTCTGAGATAACTCATTTCTTTTAGGTTGTCTTTACTGTACTTGGCTTCAAAACAGCATTTTAAGAGACAAGAAGAAGAGCTAATTCAGAGAGAGCAACGCAGCACAGCTTGATGTCTTCCCATTAAACAGATATAAAATATGAAATCCCTGGTGGTTTGCATGAACATTTTCAAAATTAAGCTTTGGCCTGATTTTCAAAGAGGTCAGATAATGTTAAGTACCAATTGCTAATGTCTATTGACATAAAGGGATAGTTCCGATTTTTTTTAAGTGGGGTTTAATGGGATCCTTTTCCGTGGCCAGTGTATTACCCATAGCAGATCTGGCACACTCAAGCGTGTTACTGACTTTCTGAGTCAGTACCACGCCTGAGTGTGCCAAACATTGTACCTCTGAGGATGGGACCAGCAGCTTAACATGATTTAGCTTTCTAAAATAAGGCCTCATATATAAGAAAATGAAATATCCACTTTTCCAAGCCCATCTGAAAAGCTATTCACCAGATGAGGCAGCGAAACATATTTTAATAACAATAACAAAAAAAGGACTGCCTCAAAGACGAATATAACTATACATTTATTAGGATTGTTTTCACTCCTTTATATTGCTGTCGGACACCCGTTCTGATGAACAACTGAAGTTGTTATTCATTCTATTTTCAAGCCATCAGACCTCACTGAAAGAATAAAGCTGTTTTACTCTCCAGAAAACAGGTTGGTTAGTTAGTTTGTGTTATTGTGTGGCTTTTGGATCCAAACTCACGTGGCATGCAAATCAGTATGTTCTCTGCTTTTTATGTCTACATTTAGCTTAGTGGTAAGCTGTGAACATTAGCTTTGGCTGAATAAAAGTTAGCTGTTATCAATGCTACTTGTTAAGGCTGAGTGATGGTTTCCATTTAAAAATAAATTAATATTGATGGACTATTGTGTTTGCTTTATTAAAAATGTTGTCACTGCTAACTTAACTTAAGCATCACCACTAACATAAGATGTTATCCATGCTCTCTTTAAAGCCACCCGACTCCATTGACAATAACAGTAATTTTACATCTCACACCATGGGAATTACTGCTTTACCACTGATTTCTTTGAGTTATCTATGTGTGACTTTGGTATTTTAAAGGTAGCTTTCACCAGCTCACATATTTATGCATACAACCCCTTCTGATCGAGGTCAGAAGGTACACATGGGCATACAGTTAACTGTCACCCAGTCACTGTGATGAATAAAAAAAAAATGTTTTTTTTCACATGGACACTGCACCCTCAGCCTATGCTAAACTGGTACTCAATTATACTTTTAAGTCAGCCTACTTTGTTCCTTCAAAGGGTACACAAGAGGACTCATTACATGGCAGCTACAGAACATTTGTAAAATTGTATTGCTCTTGTGCTCCTCTTTAACCACTTAAAATTGCTCTATTTGCACATATGAACATTCATCAAAGTGGGACAGGTGGATGCAATCACGCTGCTCTTTTCAAGCTTAACCACGGACACTTGTATTTTATATGAAAAGTGAATACATCTAGAATATGTTTAAATAACGTCAGTGCATAATGTGCTCCAGCTTTCAATAATTCACATACAGCAGTCCGATTTATTTAAAAAAAACAAACAAACAAACAAAAAAAACATGCAAGAGGTAACCAAAGTGATTGCAATGGCTCCCTTGTTCTTCATCTAATGTTGTTTATTTTGTTCATTGTCTAAAGCAGTTTTTCACTCTCAGTTAACAAACTAAATGAAAAGATTCACTTTGGCTTTGGGATTTATTACCAATTTGCTTCAGAACCATTACCAAGAGAGTAAACTGGAGAGTCCAGGAGTACTCTTACAAATTAACCAGCTGCTCAAACCTTCAGGCTACCTTTGTCCTGACAAATCAAACATGTAATGTTTTCAATCATTTTGTATCCAGATAATTGAAAAAGTAGCAAACCAGACTTCGCACAGGCATCCAATTTGGTGCTTTTCCACACACTCTAATGGTTTCACTGTCAGACTATGCTGTATTGTGTGGGCATGCACAGATTGGAAAATTCTAGCTGAAACTGATGACTATAAATCATTATTTGCCATAACATTGTGTTATAGGATCTGATCAGAAACGGCTCATGGAAACTCAAGTCATAGTTATTTCAGTTATTTCTCATGTCTCAGCATTTGTTACTATGAAAAGGCAAGTAGCAATTCTGGTTTGCACATTATCAACTAGTATCATCTTGGGATGCCATTGCTTTGAAGGTCAGGTGGTGATAGATGACTATAATTTAAAAAAAAAAGGTCCAGTCTTTTGCTAAAATCTTACACATTGAAGTCATAAATCATAGCTGGTATCAGAGAAAACAAAGAATCTAGATATTGCTGACATGAGACTGTGAAATAATAATGTGAAACCGTGCATATTGTTTTTGTCTTTCAATAGCCTTGACTAATTCTCTTTAGTACATGATGATCTATTGTGATCCAGAAAAAAATCAAATCAGCTACTGTTTCATATCTTTACCAGGAAGGATGTTAATGCTAAACATGATCTGGGTTTTGCAGTCCTGCCAACATAGTGTACTTTGATGGATACTGGTGGTGCTGTGGTGCTGCCTGCCATTTGCATTGAGTTTAATACTGTCCATAAATCATACAACATGTGTTAATTAATGAAAGGAATCTGGTTCACAGAAACAACAGGCCCTTTCATAATACTTTCCCTAAAAGTCCCACAAATGCCCAGCAGTATCCGCGGACACTTTCTGTACAGTTAGCAGCAGTGCATTCAGTCAAAAAAGGAGGAGGAACTGCCACTGTGCTGTTTCTGGCTGTAAATATTCCACAGACTCAAGTGAAGCATGATTTGATTACTGCTGGACTCATTGGGACAGGTGTTCCTAAAGATTTGTCACATATTTTCAGCTCTGCCGGCTTAAATACATAGTGATCCTGCTATGCCAATTTTACACCTGTTACTACCTCTGAAGGCGATACAGATGTGTAAACATTGAAACAGCACTCTGAAATGACCTAAATGTTGGCTTTTATGTTGAAAATGATACAGGAATTTTGGAGTTTGTCATGATTGAAGTCAAAGGTTCAATGTAGCTATTACAATGTCAGTATCAATGTCAATTGGCCAGAACCAGAATCTCTTGATGATTCTGCCCTCAAATACAATCTACGGGATTGTTACTTAAATTAGCACCCCTCCATGTTGGCAGGAGATCAGCACATTCTTAAACTTAAACATAACAATAGCCATCTTAAACATACTGTTACTGTTGTTAAGTGGTTGCTGTTGGTCATGTTTCATCAACAAACACTTGGTTGAGATTAGGCTGAAAAAGTACAAGGTAAAGTTTTGATAAGATACAGTAAAACAAGTGGTAACTACTGGAAGTGAGGTACATGTGACATAGGTAGCTACACATGGGCTCAGCGTGGACCCTAGGTACCAATGTAGGTTTCACACAGGAGCAATAGGGTTTGTCTGACAAATCCACCACTGCTCCTTTCAACCTGAACTATATCAAGAGTGCCACCTTTGGTTTTACACTCTGTGATGTCACGTCCACCTTAGTGTCCTCATTGCTGTGGTCACTAGAGGGCGTGTAAGTAGATTTGAAAATTTTGTGTAATTTTAAGTCGTATAAATGACACTTGGGCGTTGTTTTGGGGGAAAGGACAGTTTTGTCTGCGTAGACAATTGGAATTGAATTGTTTTTTAGGAGCAGCACCCAGAATAACCTGTTAAAACAGAATCCCCATGTTCAAAATTGTGCTGGCAACAGAGGCAGAAAATGAATGCTTTGATTTCACAGATTCAAATGACAAACATTGGCATACACAGCACATAGAGCTGGGCTTTTTTTTTTTTTTTACACATCTCCACACATCTGCCTCTCTGTGGTGTGAAATAAATCTTTCACTAAACACATGCCTGCATTATTCTATCCTATTTTATGGCTCTCTACCTCTCCAGCTGGAGTCTGTGGCTGCTCACCCACCTGTCACTCTGGATAAACAAAGGCTGTGCACACGTGCAGACCATGATCACAGGAGGCACTGTTCTGGTGGCGTGATTAGGCAAAGACCTGACTGCAGCTAAAGTTTTCCTGGTTTTGGAAGAGGAAATGTCCAGAAGTGGCTGGCTGGTGATTAGTTGCTAGATGACCAAAGCTTTCAGTCTAATGACAAAACAGACCATGGCCTCAGACCTGCAAGTGCTGATCCTCATTCTGACCGTGTTACTCACAACTGTAAACATCTCCATGGGCTCAGTGGAGATGTGATGGAGAGAGGCGCTCTGCAATCATTAAGGACCTGCTGCGGCTCAGGTTGAAGGGGTTAGATTTCCCACATGGCCTGAAAGTGTTTGGAAAAGTTGGAAGAAGTTGCTAGAGAAAAGGTTGGATGCACTGCTGCCCCGTTGGTCTCTGTTATCCTACGACAAATAAACAGCACACAGACTGTACTGTAGAGTTTATTCTGCTGTTCCTGCACCATTCAATAGTTACATAAAGTTAGCCACTGGGCTACTACTTCTCTTGAGTATTGGAGCAGATGGTTGAACTGAGACATTGCACTCAAGTTTTAGCGTTCAGGATAGCGCATAGGTTTCCAAAATCAGCAAAGAGATTTATAATTGCATTTCCTAAAACATGGTGGAACAGTATATCCTGTGTGCATGTGTGGGTCCTCTAACAGGTCTTGCCTTTAATTCCTTGCTACAATTGGTTGTACCTTGTCAATGTACCAAAGTAATTTGCATTAATAATATCTTAGCTATGGGCCCCACGGTGGCGCAGTGGTTAGCACTCATGCCTTACAGCAAGAGTGCTTGGTGCTGAGGGTCGCGTGTTCGAATCCCAGGCGGCCGGGCACTTCTGTATGGAGTTTGCAGGTTCTCCCCATGGGTGCGTGGGTTTACTCCGGGTACTCCGGTTTCCTCCCACAGTCCAAAAACCTGCACGTTAGGTGAATTGGCAATTCTAAGTTGACCGTAGGTGTGAATGTGTGCGTGAATGTATTTGTCTGTTTGTCTGCCGTGATAGGCTGGCCACCTGTGAGATAGGCACAGCCTCCCCGCGACCCGGGATTACCTGGATGAAGTGGTTCAGACAATGAATGAATGAATATCTTAGCTAACAAAATACAGCTTTTCTGTTTATTTATCCTAGTTAAAAAAAAAAGCCCACAAGAAACAAATGCATTATGTATTATGTTGTGTATAAATAACATATATTTTGGCATCTCTCTCTGTCTCATAATTGTACAAGTATAACTTAACTACAGGACACTGACATTATGATGCTACCAAAGGGTTGACCAATGACCACACTTCTTTGTATGTGATTGTCACAAAAGCACCGTATTCAAACTTTTGCTTTACTACATCCATCAGAAAATAAAATATTCAAAATATTCTACTTCAATAAAGGGTGCCACAAACTGAGAAAGCACAAAGAGAATACGAAATGAAGACGAAGAAAAGGCTGAGACGAGTTACGCAAATGCCAAAATAATTAACGTGCACAAAGGCACCAAATGTTAGCATTTGGTGAGGCAGGATTTGTTCCCGCCTAATTTGAGTGGCCCACTCCTTGAAGCCCATTCTTGATGAAAAGGTCAGCGCTGTTGGAAAATATGATTTCCTGTCGCTGTCTATTATAACGGCATACATAATGTAACAGCTTTAAAAGGGACTCACATTACAAATGAACTTTGGCTGACAAAATAATCCAATACACTGAACTGACCCAGGATCCCAGTGCTTTGTGGTTGAACTCTATTTTAAGATAAGTAAACCACCAACGTTTCATTATTAATGAAGACCTGTCATTTTTGAGGATATTATTCTGACAGCTTCTGAATAAATAAGCATTTGATGAAGGGAAAAAGAGTAATATTATTTAGTGAAGCAATAACACGAATGGAACGAATTTTGCATAAGGTTTCACTGGAGTAAACATGCTAATGCATTTTCACACTTTTTATTATTTATTTTCCTTCCAGCGTTCCTCAGTATTACTAACCCTTCCAGTTAATGTTGCATCACTTATTACAGGAGGTAAATAACTGATTTGAAACTGTGAAGGGCAGTTTTTTTCCACATAAGAGTAGGAGAGACTAAGCAGAACGGCTGCTGGACAGAAAGGTAGCACACCTACAACTACAACCATTTTTAACAATGATGGGTGACATACTGAGATGGCACAGATCAATCAGGACTTTTTCATTCAGTATTACTTCTGCTGCAGGATGAGAAGTAGGGAAGATCATGCACACCATTATCTGTATGTTAAACCAATTAAACAATCTACTTCTGTACTCAAAATGGGTTTTTAGTTAAAAATGTTTAAAAAAAAATGTGTGCAGCGGCATTGGACAGTGAAAAAAAATCTAATTTAAATTGACTCAGCTGGCTTTCCAATAAGAAAGTCATCATCTTTCCCATAATGACATCTATGCCCTTGTAGATATAAAAATCCATGTGGGTGATTCTTACATGATCTGCTGTCCATATAGCAGCTTTATACTGTATGATTTCCTTCAGTTCATGAGATCCCTGCAGCATCTGAAGGCAGAGCGGGACTGATATGTTGATAAAGCACGTTACTGTGTTTACCTTCATTAAATCCCTGAAAATGACACCATACTGCTACAGAATAACCATACAGACCTCAACACACACTGAATGGTTTTAACTCTATATTTCACTTTTTATATAGGAGACGTCCAGTTGCGGGGCTCATTGCAGTGTTTCCTAGTTTTTCCTTTTCATTTTGAATAAGAAGATGCAGAGTTACTGCTGAAATAGTAAAAAAAAATATACGGTTTCAGGAACCGATTAAATTTCTGTCATTATTAAAGTAACCCTGATGGAAATTCACGTTTAACTGTTACTGGCTGAGCTGCTTCTGAGTGAGGATGAGACCAATGGTGTGACAGGTGTCGAGGTTTGTGTTTTTGGCCTTTGCTGTTTGCCTGTCATCCCTCTCTTTTCCTTCCCTTTGTGTAACTTTTCCCAGGTGCGTGTCTTTTGGAAGTTACATCCATTTCTCTTCCTCCTCTGCTGCAGACACACCTGTTTCCCACCAGGGCCATCAAGCCCCACTCAAAACACCTGACTGCTCCACTCATCCATCGCCAGAACATTGTCTCGACTGCCACCGGAAACGTTCATGGCTCCAGTCCAGCATCTTCTCCAGTTCCTGGCTCTGTGTTTTTGCTTGTATGTGATTACCTATTCTCCACCTGTCCGTGGTATTCCTGTCCACTGTCAGAGATTGCACCCCTTGCTCTCCTCCTGTTCTGCCTTGTGGGAACACAACCTTTGGGTTTCATTTTGGTGCCTTTTGAAAATGAACCTTTGAACTGATTTCCACTCTGTTCTGCTTACAACTGGCTGGGTATTTAAGAAACCCCCACCTGCTGATTTATATTCAGCCCTGATGCACGCTGCACTGGTTTGCTGAAATGAACCTAAACAGGAAGTTTGCATATAGAGGCCTACCAGTTTGAACTTTAAACAGAGGGTGAAAAGAAAACTATACCTATGCTGTATTCCAGCAGCATATGTAGGGGGTCGCAGTTTCCCAGCTAAAATTTTTAACTTTTAACATCAAAGCCTTTTGGTGCATGGCACCACAATTCAACATGGCTGGCCACGACACACAGGGTTTTTTTTATTTATTTATTTTTAATCAAATGTACACACAGTTAAAATCTCAGCAGCCTTGTTGCATTTATCAAATTAAATGAAATGCAAGAAGGAATGAAATAACAAATGCCATTACATATTTTATTGTATTAATTTTTTTTTACTTGGGGACATATAGAGTAAAGGTTTTAGTATATGACGGTATGTGTTATTGTCATTAAATATACTTTATTTTGTCTTCTAGTTGACGTTTTAACATGATATAAGCTTCCAGATGCTTCTTCTTGAAATCAAGGTGGATGGAAGGAACTCCAACTTTCAGTGGCTTCTAATATTAGGAGGTCAGAAATGTTCAAGTCCTGAACTGTCTAAAAGGCCCCAGACCAGGCTTTTGACACTAAGACCTGGTGATGCCAATTACCACAACTGTAGACTGAAGACTAACTCCCTCCTGTCCCAGCAGAGCAGGAAGAGATGGAGAGACATTGTAATGCTGCCAGTTGACCTGTGGACTGAGATCATGAGTAGCTGGTCACTGAAAGAATCAGAAAAGTCCAGGTCTGTTTGGAAAAGTAGCTACTGAGTGGAAGCTGGCTCGCCTCATAGTAACGCCACATTTGGGAATGGGAAAGCATAAGGGTGTTCATGTGTGAAACACAGCTGTGGGACGTATTTGAAGATAGAATCAAAATACTTTAGCATGAACAAGTTATTTGAAATGTATCAGACACTATGAATCCAGAATTATCAAAAACCATCATCCAAGGTATTGTGAATTGTGTTAGATAAAACATACCAAATGATCAAACAGTATTAATTCATTTGATGCCTCAGAACTTTTCGGATACAGTCCCTGATCCTACTATAGCAGATGTCTGCTGCACCATGAGCTCGCCTCGAGCAGCACAGAGTGAAACCCCTGAAAGCCTTTTTCATGTTATTTTTCAAATTTCATGGTGTTCTGGATACGAGTAGCAAAATGTTGTTTGTTTGTTTTTTTACCTGACCTGGCCATTCCTATTTCATGAAAACAGTAGATATTATTCTACTCTGGGCTCATACATCTCTTTCTATGTCTTGTAGCTCATGAACCACAACGGATTACATACAGGTTTTTTCTATTCTGTCTGTTGTAAAATATGGATATCAAGTGGAGAGATTGGCGCAGTGGTTAGCACTCATGCCTTACAGCAAGAGT
>JAOWBC010000539.1:18480145-18496438 GCA_028566105.1 Hypoplectrus providencianus | reverse complement strand
ATTGGATATCATTGTATAGCTAGCTATAGCCACATTTCTATTTTAGTGTATTTGTACATACCTCTATGTACTTCTATATAATATATATTTTTTAATTTTAATAATTTTTACTTAAGAGTGACATTTGTATTTATATTGTTGTATATTCTATGTAGCATGATGAGTGGCCATACCACTATGTTCTAAACCCCTATATACTGTAATAGATTTAATCAGTTGTTAAGAATTTTTTTTTTAACTTTTGACTGACTATTTATATGTGACTTCTACTGTTGACCTGCTTGAAAATCCACTGGGTTCAACCCCCTGATTCTGGTGACACATGGGTCAAATTGCCAGGGCTTATTTGTGTGTGTAAACCGAAATGCAAACAAATTATTGCAGTTACTTTATTTTAAAATAATGAAAATATTCCAATTGGTTATTCTGTTTGGCTATTTCCATTATGATGACAAGGTCAAGTGGCCGTGACATTTTGGACAGCAGCTGTTGGATCTTTTGCTGTTGACAAACTGCAAAGCAGAGCGCCCATTTTCCCACACAGCAAGAACTAAAGGCGCACTGGGTACAAGGATAAGGCAGCACCACCTGAGCTCTCTGTCAACAGTCACAGAGGAGACAGAAGTGTGCTTTACTGACGTAACAGAGAAGTCTTTCGGAGGCAAGGGCAAAAAGTTGCTGCTTATTGTTCAGCCGTCAATCTAAAACTTGACTGATTTGATTCCGTCTTGACGCTCGCATGCATCATTTTGAGCCGCCTTCTCCCGGCGGCCTGACACACCACTCCAAATGAATGATCATACTGTTTGAAAACTGCTCCATTTCTTAATAAGCTGCTGCTTGCTACTAGGTTCACCATCAATTTAAAAAGCAATATTATGTCGGCGTTGTGTTCACA
Source organism: Hypoplectrus providencianus (assembly GCA_028566105.1). Classification (NCBI taxonomy): domain Eukaryota; kingdom Metazoa; phylum Chordata; class Actinopteri; order Perciformes; family Serranidae; genus Hypoplectrus; species Hypoplectrus providencianus. Next base: position 18,495,540 of record JAOWBC010000539.1, on the reverse strand, counting down.
GCTTGTTTCCACTTCATGAGTTGCAGGTTTCAGAAATAATGAGTCAGCTCTGACAAAACTTTGGTGTACCGGTATTGATGTTACAGTACAGTTGTTAATTAATTAATTTTTTTTTATCCTTCTGTTTTGAAAGATACTGTATCCTATTTGCAAGACTACAGGTCAATCTAAATAAAAAATTTAAAATTATGCCTATGCCTTTAGACCTATATCCTATGTGTATTATTAATATTTCTTTCTTTTTTTTTTTTTTTTTTTTTACATTTAAAAAATTAAGTATGAATACCAGACCCAAAATAAAAATGCAAACGAGCTGCACTAACAGTGAGCTCTGTCTGTGTCCATATGTTGATTTTTCCTTCCACTCTGCACACTGCTAATGCTAACAAGACAGCCAAGTGTCAGGGGCGGATATCTCTGAGCTTTAGTCTGGTCTGGCTGAGCAGATGGCAGAGAACAACTGTGATGGCCAAGGCCTTTTCTAACAGCAGTGGAGTCAGCACAGTGTGAATTATTGCAGATTTAGTCTAGAGCCAGGAATTACATTCAGCTAACTAGAAAATTAGTCCTGGGCTTTTCAGAGCAGTCCTGAATAAAAGTCTTGCACCATCGCTGATTTGAATGCTGACTTGAATGCTCCTCTTTAAGATACATTTGACATATTTTTAAAAAAGAACTGTTAAATCATGTTAAAAGCAAGAATGAGATTAAGACAGTTGGGTCAACATTTGTCAGGCAGGCCTAAACCTATTTTGCTTCTGAACTATAATATGGTTTTGCAAATGTTTAAGAGCTATGTACAAAAATCTATTTGCAGACAAGTTAATGTTTTAAAGTTTAAAATATGTTATGTTTATTCATCTTTAAACACATGAAGCAATTACATTGTAAGAAAATAACCCAGAGGAATGTTAGCTAACCTCAACTTACTAACTTTCCATTGAGCTGCTGTTGCTAACATGTTGAAAATTCTATCAGGGGGAAGCTCAATCCCTGATAGAATAAAAACTATAAAAACTTGATAAGCTTATTGAGCGGTGTTGTAAAGTTAGCATGTGCATTAGCAAGAACCACAATCATAGCACATCGAAGGTCTCTACTGGATTACTGTGTTACTCAGTGATTTGTAATTAATGAAAGACAGAGAATGACAGAGAAAATTCTGTATGAATGTAACTGAAAAATAGTTCACACTGTATGACTCACAAGAGAGGTGATGTGTGGTTTCCAGTGTTTCTACTGAAGTTATCGCAAAAAGAGAGGGTAAATGTTATATGGCACCATGGACAGATGACTAAATGTAAGACATTACTTTGAATAAATTAAATAGTTCCTCTAGTTTTGAACATTGTTGCAAAAACTTGGGATGATGCATTGCTCACAGAAAACGTATGACATACAGTACCAGTCAAAAGTATGGACACGCCTTCTCAAAAAAATTTGTTAAATTACTATACCTACAACAATTTCTGTAGGTATAGTCAATTAAAGACATTTTAAAGTGGAAGTGATACATTTTTTACATTCATACATGTATTAAAGGGAGTCGGTACTAAAACCCAAAGTTGCCTTTTAGATGAAAAGAGGGCTTATTGGCTGCATGTGGAATAAAACGGAGTGTTTCCAATCAAAATGCATGCTCTTTCTCAGCTCAGACAGCAGAGTTGGAAGTAGTATGAGCACCTTTTTCTAAATCCAAGAAGCAGTAGTGTGATTCTCACGCTCTCCAATTAGGATCTGTCTGTCACTCAGATCATTCAGACTCTGTCCAGACTTGACTGACTTCTAGTAGCCTGGAGGTGAGGGCGGCACCACTGCTACTTGGATTGTTAAAAAAAATCACATATCTAGTCTGTTTCACAGGATAGGGGGTATATTTAATATGCTTAACTTACACATGCCATATACATCACTCATGTACAAATAAAAGCTGAATCACACCAAGAATACCACATGACATATGCACACATTAAGAAATTTGCACAACAGACCCCAAAAGTCAATCATACATATACAACTTAACCCCAATTTTCAGGAAGTCTGTGAAAGTGTATAATTTACTTCATTTAATAATCTCAATATTGAAATCAGAGCTGCTGCATACATACTGAAAGGCAGCAACCTTCTGATCAGCAACCGGGTTGATAACCATCAAAAGCTGAAAGCTGAAAGATTTCTGTTCCTCCTTGAATATATCTAAAATTGAGAATTATCAAAACATCCATGAATATTAAAGCTTCATTCAGCTTTTGGTTATTTCATAACATCCCTATTATGAGTATTTCACATATTAAGGCCTTGAAAAGTTGTTAAAGCAAACTTTTTCCTAGCTGCTGAAGTTACTCAGCATCTAATGGATGTAAGTCTTATATTCACCTTTTTACCTGTTTTTGGTCTTCACCAACATCTGAGGAAAGTAGCTGGTTCTTGGTTAGCTGGAAACATTGTCTGCTCGTCCCTGGGTGATAGGCAGGCAGGTGTTGTGGTTCTTTTAGAGTCTTGTCACTGAAATCTGCTCAAGATATTATATAGGGCCGATAAGGGTGGGAATGCTAAACCAAAAAAGTAAAGTTGGAGACAGTTAACCAGGGGTGAAGGGCTGGATGATGGATCAACACCACATAATGGTCCAACAGGGACCCAAGGTGTCAGAGGCCTTCCTGGCTTTCACAGCTGCAAAATGTCAATAAAGGAGCCATGTTCCAACCAGCATACACTTCAGAATGACCACAAAAAAGTCAAGAAGACAACAATTATGTTAAAAAAAAAAGGCTACAAACACACATAGGCTTCAAAGATATACATTGACTATGAAAATTGGGACAAAAAATAACCGGTAAATCTACAAAATTATTAAAAAGATAAGATTTGTACTGGAGGGACAAAACAACAGCCATGAGATGTAAAGAGAGTACCACAAGTAGACTAAGAATGACTGAAAAACACTTGGACAAACACAACTATACTACATTAACATCAATACTGTCACATCTATTGAATGGACAGAGACCAAAAGTTGGAGAGAGTTGGAGAAAAAACTGTCTTTGCACTGTCTTTTGGCAGATTTATTTGAAGTCTAGAAAATCACAAAAGGGATGGTTAGTGGAGGTTGAGGAAAGGAGCAGGCAGCATGCGAGGGGGAGCAGTGTTCTGAGAGAATAGGTCCAAACGCAGGTAACAGATGGGGTGGAGAGGAGCTGGTTCCACAACCGACAGGAAACAGTGGAAACGGGAGAATAAAAGGGGCAAAAACACACAAAAGAATATAAAGAGGGAAAATAGTACACAACAGACACCAGGGTAGATAACAACCTGGCGTGAGTAGTGGAGGGACCAGGCGTCCTATACTGCAGGTAGGTGACTGATGGATGAGAGACAGGTGCTGCTCTGAACTGGAGGTAAAACAGACAAAGGCCTACCAACAACTGCAAAGAGATACAAGCTAGCAGCAGAGATATACATAGAGAGCACAGACTCACAGTGACTATGGAAACAACTCTGTAGCCGCGTCTTCCTCATTTGTAAAAGAGGTGGTGCATGTGCCCAGGGGCCAGTTGTTTCATAATGCATCTGTGCATAAACCTAAACAATAAGCTGAAAGATGTTGAAATAGCTGGAGGGAACTACAAAGTCTTATGATGATTCTCTGTGGGTTCATCACTACACACATTTCACATTACACATAAATATTTCATATTAACAATGGGAAATATTTCTATAAGCGCAGCTCTCTGTGTTTAATTTTACTTGCCCTTAAGGGATGTGATTAAATAAGCTGCTGATATGGTTCTCTGACTTTACCATTAAAAATGTTAAATGTCAAGACTGTTGCCATCTCTTTAGATAAAGGGCAAGTGTGTACTTGAAGGTCAAAGTGCCCAGACACAAACCGCAAGTGACAGCAAACAATGTCAAAAAAAACCTTGACTAACCTTTTTCTAACTGGTGGTCTCTGTGGATGGGAATATCTGTTGACAGTTTGGCTTGGTTGGGTGTCCAATCGTCCACAGTATTATCCTGCTGAGATGTGCTCAGTCACACGCAGAAAGAGAATCGACACAGCTTGAGTCCTGCCAACAGTCTGCCATAGGAACACAGCTCAGTGTGGTAGATAGCAGGCTTTCAAGTCAAAACTAAATGTGTTAACAGTTCCATTTTTGCAATTAACGGAAAACATCTCATGGATAAACCCAGATCTCAACATATTCACATCATGTCCAAAGATAGACACATGCACAAACAAATACGCAATTGGGACAGTGGGACAAAACATGAAAGAAAAACCTTGCCCTGCTACCTCCAGGTCTATGCTACATTTTGCTCAAGGGATATTTTTTCACTGAAAGCCTCAGGCTCCAGGTGCACTTTGAATACCTCGAGGAGTTTGAGGAGTATTTATTCATAACGTAGTTTGTCAATTAGTGTGTCTTCTTTCATGGCTGCAAAATATTATTGTTGAAATGTGGTATTAGATACCACAACTGTCTCCATCACATTCTGTTTTTAAGACTGTCCTTCCCATGAGGACGACCCCAGAGGTCTTTTGTACAAGCAGATTTATATGATGAGATGAAATGACCTTACAACACATGCTGGCCTGCATAGAGAAACACATATAGGCCCTGTTTAGACAGAGACGATCCGGACAGAGAATGCAAAAGTAGGATTGCCCTCTCACTTTTTACTCGTTGTTGAGATGAGCATCTCTAGGGAGAAATCAGCATGTGTGCGGTGATGCAAAAGTCTGTGGAATTTGATGTAGTATGCATGCCATGTGGCTGGGTGGTGCCGTGGAGCACTGCCATACAACATCACCAAGAGCTTGTGCATGCATAGGTGCTTATCTTCAATTCCTCTCTTCGATTTGTGAGGGCATTTTGATTGTCTGATTGACTGCAGTGGTCCGACATGTTTGTCGGCAGGGTAGGATCATCCTCATGTGGCCTCAATTGCTTATTCAAAGCCTGGACGAGATGCCCTCACTCTTGAGGCAGCATGAACTTAAACTAAAACACTTCAGAAAGCCATTAGTATACTATGTTTTGTTATTCTGGAAGCATTTCTTGAGCGTAAGATATGTTTTATAAAGGGCATAACTAATGGCTTAATCAGTGGTTGTTCAAAATATCTTACTAGTAACAGGCACATAAAAAAGAGATTCCTGAAGAAATGTAAATCAAGTAACCTAAAAAAACATTAGATTTCCTGAGACTCCGTTTGTCTTACCTGAATCAGCTCTTCCAGAATTCCAATATCCTCCTTACCAGAAGGTGAAAACTCACAGTCTGGCATGGTATCTCACCTGGCAATGGAGGCTTGAATAGACTGTTTACAGTTGGGACTTGAAGCAAATAGCAGAAATCAATAATTTTACCCCTAGCTTAACAACTGCATTTATACTGCATCCAGGTTTAAAGCTATTAATGAACGGTATTAACTGCTACACAGAACAAACAAAAGTGCAGTACGGTATGCAGAACCAATACGTCACACAATTTGAGTAAAACTAATTTAGAATGTGCTACTGGATACATAAAAACATAACTTGCAACTGATGATTAATTATTTTGGATAATTAACCAAAATAAGACTCTATAGTTTTGTATTCTAATAGATTAGATTCAGGTAGATCGTGTGCTGTTGTTTGCAAATCCAGACCTCCTATGTGTATTACATGGCAGAACATGCCACCCTCTACACTGCAGCAGGACTGAAAAAAGACAGGCTGTGGAGGAAATGATGTCTAAATTTATAAATATTGCTCCCATGTGATAAGCTACTGGAAATGCAATATATATATCACCAAGTTACGTAATGTTGTTTATTGCCAAACGGCAGTGTCATATAACACTCATATTGGTTTGAACATAAAAATGCATTAAGTATGCATTAAACAGTGCAGCACCCCTGTGGGAAATCGCTCCCATCGAGCGAAAGACGGACCATTTACTGCAGAGTCAACAACTTTCAGGAATCATGAGGTTTACAAGGCTATATGGAGACCTGTTTGTGGTGTGAATCATTGCAAACCAACATGAGAGTACCGATATGCTCAATACAACAGAGTCTACTTTCAGCATTCTGTAATGTGCCGAATGTTTTAGGGTCAGCAGGGTAGGATCATCCTCATGTGGCCTCAATTGCTTATTCAAAGCCTGGACGAGATGCCCTCACTCTTGAGGCAGCATGAACTTAAACTAAAACACTTCAGAAAGCCATTAGTATACTATGTTTTGTTATTCTGGAAGCATTTCTTGAGCGTAAGATATGTTTTATAAAGGGCATAACTAATGGCTTAATCAGTGGTTGTTCAAAATATCTTACTAGTAAGCCACCTTTTATGCTCATTTTCAGGTTCAACCTTGTATTTTGGGTTACTAGATGATGGTAACATGATTAAATTTACTAAAACACATTAAAAAAAAAAAATACTACCCCAATGGCTGTATATTTGTCTGAAGCGCTCCGTTCTTGCAACTGTTTCTTCAAGCCCCCTCTGAAGAAAGTGCAGTCACTGCTTTCATCACTGCTGGAAGAGCTACTGTTACAGCACTGCAGCGGCAAAAAAATCCCCTTTAAAAGTTTTCAAATTATGCTGATGAAACATGTTCTAATGAGTAGTTTTTGGTTTTAAAGTAATTATAGACATTTTCTGTTTGAATCTCACATAGATTCAAAACTAATCAATTACCCTTTAATAAGAAATTGATGAAGGTGTTGATAATGATGACAGGCTTTATACAGAAATACTCCAGTTACATTTAATACCACAACTTAAAAAACAACAACAAAAAAACCTAGACATAGGGCTGCATAAATAATTGCAATATTATCATGATCATGATTGTGGCTCCCCATAATCAAATTTACACGACCAGGCAATTTTTTTTTATAACGTAACATTCTGTTCCTAGAACGCTCTGTGTCAAAGCTTGCTTTTTATTGCAAAGCAGATCTAGAGCTTCATTCAGTACTGTCGATCAGGTGCCTCTCTGAGCCAGTTAGAGCCGTTGCTTGTGCAGCACAGCTTCATTTTTTGGATGCAGACAGTCAGAGATGACAGAGTAACTTGGAGAAAACATAAACTGCAGAACAAAATTGCAAGCCAGAACACAATGCCGGGAGCTCACAACAAATCACAACGGGAAAAAAAAGCTTTCTGTGGCTGTTTGATTTCAATAGACGAGTTATGTTTGTCACTGTCTTCATGTTTACATATAAGGTGAATAGAAGCTAGGCTGTCTAGCTGTCTGGCAGGCTCATGTACTCAGAGTACGCAGAGTCTGTTTGTATTATAGCTCCCCACAAACACACACGTTGTATTGTGGCTTCTGAAATCATTCTGCACATATCAGCCACTCTAAGAAACTACACAAGAAAACAATAAAAATGTCTAACACCGCCAACACCGAGAGGCTCCCGAGTGTCTGATCATCATCCATTGTGTGGAGGCATTTTGGGTTTAAGGCAAATGACACAAAACAGGTCAAATGCAAGAGTGCCCTGTTACTGTTTTATTTGTTTATCTTTATTCTACAAGGAGCTGCACTCATTTTTGGTGAATAAGAACTATTTTATATTGATGCACATATTTGTACATTAGCAGTAATATTGCCCAATATGTTTATATACCAGCATGGCATTGACCTGTAACTACAGGGGCAACCTTTCTAACTAGATTGTTGGGGATAGCTTTTCTGGGTAAGTATAGTAATGCTCAAAATTAAAATCATGTACTTTCATTGCAGTTACTGGTTACTTTTGCCTCAAAAGAAACAGAAGGACCACCTAACTCAGCAATTTGCTATTTAACCTGAACCCAGCACAAAATGTTATTTCATTGTTATATGTAGGTAGAGCACCACTTATCTAACATTCTGTCTCAATGAAGGGGCATGAAATGACAAATGACTTATCAGAAAAAGGTTTCAAACAGTTTAAAATAGAAAGGTTTAATGAAAGAGCTTGTGACGAATAGAGGAATTACAAATTTAAAAAAAGATTTTAAAAAGTATGTTGCAGCTTATTATAACATAACACTGGACTCAAATAAGATGAAAAGGAAGAGGAGAGTGGAGGTGTGTGTGTTTGTTTGTGTGTGTATATGTGTGTGTCAGCGCCTGTGGTTCCAGTAGCAGCCTTTTGGAAAGTGCTACATCTGGCACAAGAGGTGATATTAACTGTCTGCAGACAATGCAATATGCCTCTCTGTTATTGCCGACTACAAGTCTTTGGAAAGACAGTCCTCCAGGAAGAGGTCTGAAAATTTACATTGGCCATTATTGAGACAAGCAGCAGAAGTGAAGTTTGGCAGCAAGCAAGCGGTATCCAGTTTACAGCGTTAGCCTAAATGTTGACGCAGTGAAATTGATTTCGAACAGTTTGTACTCTCACTTAAATATAAACTTACATGAATTTTAGCAGGTTATTTTATTTACTACCTTTTAAAACCCAGTGGACAGCCAAATTTATAGTTGTAAAAAAGTTCATGTACAAATGACAGTATATTTTCACAGGGTCAGAGGTCAAACAGTTCCCAAGGAAGTCAAGTAAAAAAAAAAAAGGTTCCTAGCTGCTTGGGGATTAGCAGCGATCGGATTGCAACTTCGCAACACATAATTTATTCTCATCAATAGCTAATAACTGAGCTACAAAGCATAAAATGAGTAAATCATCAAGCTTCACTTGCATTATGTTGTTAAGCCTGGCTGAGTTAAGCTAACATCTCAAACACTCTCGATCAATGACTTCAGTGAAGGTAACATCAATTCCACTGTTTTCCTTTTGGTAACTAATGAGGCCTCTAAAGATAACCATGAACACCCAGTTCATACATACTCTCCTAAACAACAGGGTGTGTACTGGCCTGAAATCCCCAACCAGTTTCGCTGTTGCCACTGCCAAACTGTGAGGGTATTATTCTTAAAGCAGCGCCATTAAGCGTCCCAGATCAGCTCATAACTCATGCTCATTCAGGTGCATCATTGCTAAGATAAGAAAATGTATGCAAGCCTTGCTTCGAACTGCAGTCTGTCAGGCACTGACGGACTCAAGGAGGAGGGAGTTGTGGTGACAAAAATGCCTGTTTTAATGTCATTTCTGTGGAGTAAAGTGTTCCTAAATAAAATTGTTCTTAAAATTAGCTATTAAAGAGCTCAGAGTGACCTGCCCAGAGTTAATATGACACGTATTGCAGAGGCATATATGCTGGCTTGTATGTTAGAAAACTCATCATTTCACCATCGAGCATTATACAACCCATGCCTCTCATTCAGCCACAGCATCCACACTTAATTTGGAGTATGGGTATGGTCCTAAACCTGCTGCTCTGTGGCCATTTTAGGCTCAGCACATCTGTATGTGTATGTGCGTCTCACCATTCCCCAGAGAGTATCCCATTCCCCAGTTACTTTCCCCTTGTACTATGGATTTTTTATTCATTATCCATTGGAAAAACTGAAATGGAATATAATATTTGCAACTTCAGCCTAGGAACCCAGGTATCACATCTCAGCCTTGGTTACTGGTGGTGACCCTGGGGACACATTTTCCATGAGCACCCAACTCATCCCTAGTAATAAAATCACCATTCAGGTCCATAGAGGGGGCACCCGTAACATGATTAAATTCATGAAGCAACAGAAGGGGCCTCCCCCAAACAACAGAATCTGTTTTTAATAAGGCTTGTTATAGTGTCCCCAGGGAGATTTTAAGCAGCGCTGCCTCTCCATATGGATGTTGTTTTGCAAGGATGCATCTACTTTTACAGCATTGGACTCCAAGCTGAGTTTGACAGATGTCAAATAGTCACATTCCCTGACTGTTTACTGCCAATTCTCAAGAGCTCAATCAAAAAGATTAGGAAGAAAACAAAATAATTTCATCCTAAAATATGTAACTGGGCCATCAGTCTTGAATATCTGATATCAAATAATAAATGACTGTGAACAAGATGTGTACCTTTAATTTTAGCATATAAATTGGACAGGTTAAGGGCAATTGTTCTGGCTCTGATTGAGGGTGTGAGGACCAAAATAGTACATTATACATCCAGGAAACACAAATCCAAGGCTGTCCATGAGAACATATAAAACATGATTATCAGTTCAAGGTTTTGCCTCTTAATGGGAATGGGAAAAAATGCCTGACATTGGGAATGCACTTTGTGCTTCGAGTAGAAAAACAAGAGACACAGTCAAATGTTTCACTCTCATTAAAAACATTTACAAAAGCTCTCCCAAGCTGCTAAAATGCTCTGTTGGGCCCTAAAGCTGCACCTAGGAACAGCAGTGCTAAAGTCAGCATAACCAATACTATCATGCTTTTGTCAGTAGATTTTAATATTTACCATATGGTCTCAGAAGACCAATACTGATACAGGTTATTCTACAGGGGGAATGAATGTGTGCACCAAACTTCAATCCATTCAGTAGTTGTGGTAGTAAAACAGGAACAGTCAGTATTGTTATTCCTGTTTATTAAATCTGTACAAAATAAATTTTAAGAGAGCGATATGTAGTTTTTCACTGCCAGGAGCCTCTCAATCACAACAATAACATACATTTAGTACAACTGGAAAGCTAAGACTTACAAATTTAATGAGCCTGAATTTGCGCCGATATCAGTTCCTATAGTGGCTATGATAGAGTTCTTTGTAGCCTTTTGACACCTTGAGGTGCTTGTAGTTGTTTTGTTCCTTGATCCTCAAGGTCTGGTCTCTTAATTTGATATCTTGGAAGTATTTTCTTTGTCTCTTTTGATTTTTATCAATTCAGGTGTGATCAGAAATGTAGCATCACATCTGCAAAACAAATGATATGAACCTCAAAAGTGCTGCAACAATTTTTGAGACACAATTTTATGGGAATGGACTTAATAGTCGTTGACCCACATTAATTAAATGTTTAATTATTACAGATCTATGACATCTTGACAAACATCTGATCTGCATGTACAATTATTTTCCAGGTTCCCAGGTTTTGGATGATGAACACCACTTCTATGCTGCATCTACTGTGGACCTGCTAGCTCCCTCTAAGGACCCCCTTCCACCTTTACAAAAGGGGGCAGACTGTGAAGGTAACAGGTCTTCCTCTGTGACAACAAGACAAATGAAACACATTGAAAAAATTTCCAATCTAATTCAGAATGTTAATTAGGCAGCAGTGACTACAGTGAATTAGGTCTTTGGATGAGGAAGATATAAGTACCACATGGCCATAAGCTAACTCAAAAACTAAACAAAGAGAGATTGATATGTCTGGATTGGTGAAGTCTAATGAGACTACATGAACTGGCTGGATAAGCAGACTGATGGGCAAGATTAAAACAGGAGATGTATGTTCCTTGTTCTTATAACCGTTGCTTTTATTTTGTGTGGTTCATCGATCGTTCAAATCTCTGGGTCAGATATGTAGCAACTTAGAGTTTAATTCAATGTGCAAGCACAAATATCCATCATGAGCAGTGTGTCTGCCACCACAGGCTTCGGCTTGACCCTAACAAACAAGTTAGTCCAGAAAAATCGATAAGAAGCTCCCCAGAGAGTGGACTACTACTGCACCACATGTACATGCATCTAATCTATCAAGTCAGCATTGGCAGCTGAATGGAAGCCACAAGGAACCAAGACAGAGATAAAAAAAAAATTGAAGGACAATTACTAGTTGTGCTAGCACAAATACAAAGCTATGACCAACCAGTCCTACCTAAGGTTCCTACAAAAAAAGGATTTTTTTTCTTTCCCTTCCAAAACATAAATAATTCATGGCCATTTTCTTCTCTTTACTCCTGGTTCAGATCGTAGTGATCAGAACAATACTCTTTGAGTAGTCTTCTTTTATGTGCTTATAATCCCTTATGCTGTAGGAAGTAGGACAACCAATAAATGAGCAGAATTCATTGTCTTGAGTGAATGAGATCAAAATAACCTATTATCTGAAGGATGGGCAGCCTTGGCTTTTTTTTTATTTTTTTTTTTAGCATGCATTTATTATAATAGAGTGGTGTAAAGACAATGATGCCAAATGGAAAAACTCCAAATTCTCAATACACTTCCATAGATCAAATGGAAGGAACTGATTCTTTGAAAAGACTTGGTCCTCATCAGTGTCTGATCAACCGGATCCCACAAAATTATGTGAAATAACAATGACTTCTTATGCCAAATTTGGTGCTAAGAAGTTTATATACATACACATATGGTTTGCAGTTATAGAAAAGGCTGTAGTTTCTGTGAATTCAGGCTACAAGACCCCTGCTCTAAGTTTTTACTTTTACTTAATTGAAAGTTTACAGGAAGACTTTAAGTAAGACCTGGGATAAGGTTAGAAATACAGAAGCGGAAAATGATATTAGGCAAAGCAAACATAAAAGCCAAAGAGTATCAAAGTAAACATGGTAGTTCAAAAATATCCTTTACTTAGAGTCATACTCAGACTTCACATTCACAAGCAGATCCACAGATTAAGAGTTTTAGAGGCAAAGCTGGGCATTTTATTCCTTTAAGGAACAAAATAATGATGCTGCTACACTGAATAAAGATATGAAACTGGGGATTAGACAAAACAACGCTGTGTTGAACAGATAAAAGAAGGTGCTGTCTGGAAAAAAGCCTGGTGTTTAGGTGTGATCAGCAGTACAGAGCAGCAGCATTTTTGTTATAAAGCTTTTTCACTCATGCTCATGATCAAACGCTTAAAGTACTTCAATTCTGTGGATCTGTGCTATTTGCATGTGTTTTTGGCCAAACCAGCTAAATAACTCTCCTACTGAGGAAGTACTCACTTACCAGAATCCAATTTTGATGAGCTGGTGGAAAAGCAGGAATTATATTTAAACTAGAAAAAAATTATAATGTGAATGTTGCAAAATACATTAAAATATAACACAAAGAAATGATCATTTAATTTGTCTAGACTTATGTTTTTCTTGTCTTATCATAAGGTGACCAGATGTCCCAGTTTGTCCAGAACCAAGCTTAGGTATCCCAATTCCCATTTCCCATTTTACAACATACTCACAGTTTGTCCCAGTTTCCAAAGTTCACATGCAAATTGTCTCTTGGTCCAATTTCTGATGAATTATTGAGAGTAACTAATAACACTTAATCCCACTAATTCTTCATTTTCATGCCTTCAACTTACTCCGTCATTTCAGATCCAGTCTTCCACTCAACCCATGCAATCCGCTCATTAGCCACATCTGGTTTTCCCAACCCATCTCTCAACTGTGCTCCTTTCCCTCATTAGTTAATTCCCCACCTGTAGCTCATCGGCCCTTCAATCAGGCACATTGTCTTGTGTTCCTCCGAGCTCTTTAGATTTCTGTTTCTCCTGCTGAACTGATTTAGCTGTATTGACCCTGGCTGCCTGTTTTGGGAATTTGAATAATCACAGCTTGTCTTTGGATTTGTTTTCCTGGAAGAACTGATTGCCTTTTTGACCTCTGATTGTTTTTGGACCTTTGATAACCTGCGTGGTCCGTGTGGGAATTGTTTGCCTGAAGGTACGTTGTACGACTTGCATATTATTGTGGATTTGGGTTTAAAATTCTTCTATAGTTGTGAACAAGTGGAGGTGATGGAGACAAATGTAAAATAAAGAACGGAAGAACTGCCCAAAGCTCCGCCCTGGACCTTTTCTTAAAAAAGGCCTTTTTATACATTTTATTCTGAAGGTTTTGCCTTTTTTGGGGGAGTTTATTTTAAATTAAGGCCTTAAGATATAGGATTTATTTTGTAATGGCAAAGGTAGTCATTGGATTTCCATGCAGGTTCAGTGTATGTTAGAAGTACAGTGAACCCTCGTTTATTGCGGGGGTTACGTTCCAAAATGAACCCGCGATAGGTGAAATCCACGAAGAAGTCATGTTCGGACCTCTTTAAACAATATTTGACTACCCCAGATAAAAAAACAAAAAACAAAAACATTGATCACATGGGACATTTTCCTGCTGATTTAGTATTTTGGGTACATTTTGCTGATAACTCGTCTGTACTTTTATTTAAGCTGGTTAGTGAATGTGGGAATGAAAGTATTTAAATGATTAGAGTATGTATATATATTTTTACATGAATTGATTTGTATTTCAGTAGAGGGTCTGGTTACCTCTTCAGTCATTGAGCTCCAGGAATAAAAAGTGGTCTTTGATAATGACAGTGTGAAATGAAATGACACCACAGAGATTTCGGAGCTTTACAAAAAGCATTTAGTGCTGCCATTTCAACTGATTACTGCTTCGAGAGTGCCATTTATTTCCTTTCATGTCCACCTTGAACCATGTCAAAGTGGAGCATAATAGCAGTCAAAGGTCAAGAGCTGCCAGTGGGAACAGTAATAATACTTATTTCAAATATATATTATCTAAATATAGCGAAAATTGCAGCTTTGAGTTTTGGTCACCATCTCCTGCCCAATCCTTGACCTGAATCTGGAATACTAGATACTCTTACTTGATCTGTACCTCATGTTCTCTGCCAGCAAACCAGCGCAGCAGCTCCAGTGGCACATAAAGATATGAAAAAAAAAAAAAAAAAAAAAAAAAAAAAAAAAAGTGAGAGGAATAAAAGCTTTTCATCAAACAGAGATCTCTGCCAGGGACACTACCACTGCTTGTCTCCAAGCTCATACTGGTGTAGAGTGAAACAAATGTTAGATTTGCAAGCAGCAGTGCCGTTAGTGTGTCAAAGTACGGTGCTGAGAGGAAAGAGCAAGTACAGAGCTAGCAACAATGGTGGCTGTCTTTTCCCTGTCCGAAGAACTCATCAATGGCCTCACCATGTCAAAGAAAGCTAAATGGTAGAAATGGTACCTGAATATTTTGCTCAATATCCAACGTGTCTAAAAAAGCTTGTACTTACCTCCTCACATTAAAAATGTATTTCAATATTTATTTTTTATATTTGAAGTTACGAGCAACATCTGTTGAATTAATGTCGTGCAGTAAAGGGGATTTTACCCCAAGCAGAAAGTGAGTAAAGTCCAAAGAACTTTATTGTTCCAGATGGGACGTTTGTCCTGCAGACAGGCAAAATCCTAAAAATCATGTCAGAATCTTTATGGATGTAGGCACAGACTTGTATACATAAAAAGTAACACTGGAACTGGAACAACTGGAAGCACTTAACAGTTTGTCTGCCTAAAACATGAAGCAATTACTCCGTCTGCTTGACCTGGCCTTAGGAAGCATATCTCTGCTAGGATCCATACGTACAGAGGCACTGTTAAGGCTCTAAAGCCTTAGAACTGCAGACCGTGCAGTTTTAATACCAAGGATTAATGATCTGGAATTGCAGAGCCAGTCATCAGCTTCTCTGTTATTACTTAGTTTATTAGACTCTCAAAAGGTGACAAGACTAGGTTGCAAAACTTTCAAAATTGTAATTCAGCACCGAT
>JAOWBC010000539.1:18452835-18466454 GCA_028566105.1 Hypoplectrus providencianus | reverse complement strand
ACAATCTATTAAAGTTATTTCTATGATACACAGCTCATTTTAATTTTACAAATCTGACCTAGATTCTCATTCAGCTAAGAAGAGAAGGAACAAACAGTAGTGATGTATCTTCTCTGGAGACAGATGTTGGAGCTGACAGTAAATAATGGATAAGTTGAGGGGACCCTTGAACAGCAGCCATTATAATTATATTTTCTGTTTCAGCTGAAGCCTGTGTGCTCATGACACTGATTTATTATGGCAGACAAAGATTCAACCCACAGAGTTAGGTCTCGCATATGTCATCAATACACCACCTCCCAATATTGGCATCTGATAGAGTTTAACAGTTTAACTCTTGAAGACATTTACAACTACAATACCAACCTTATCTAAACTCAACAGCTTAACTGAGTACAAGTCATCTGCGGACTCAGTTGAGAGTCTATTTTACAGAAAGGCAACAACAAGGCACAGCCTGACAGAGTTCCACTAGAAAGGGTAGAGACAGACATTTATGTGCTGTTCTCAAACCTAACTTTCCAGTCAAACTCTGGCTCTTTCTAATGGCTCCAAAGAATCCATTGCTAGAGAACTAACTTCTATGTTATGTTGGGCCAAAATTGTCAGGTGGGCCCCTGGCCTTTACCTACAATATGTCAATTAAACAGACACATACCAACCAATAGCAGTTACTGTTTGTTAACTGTATGATCTTAAGATGCAGTTTTAATTTTAAATATTTAGAGACATATTTGTACAAAGCGACCCAAATAAATGACATGTGGACCAAGACCACAAAAATGAGATGCAGCAGCTGATAATAGGTATAATAGCTGCGAAAACACATAAGACTACAGACTACAAAGATACTCACAACAACTAAAAATAATTAAAAATTAAAAAAAACTACAAAGGGACATGGAATGAACAAGAAACAAAACAACAAAAGAGACAAGAAATGATAATAAAGACAATAAATTAACGTCAAAGAGAAAGGAAAGTATGGACAGATGATAACTGAATACGAAGAGACACTCAATAATTACAGAGAACCACAATTATTACAAAGAAAAAAATGACCGGAAAGAACAGACATGTGCAACTGCCATGAAGAAATACAAAATGACCACAAAAACACATTAATCTAAATAGACACAATGATAACAATTCCAAATGAACACAAAATACAACAAAAAATATGCTAAGCAACTACAACATATGTGTCTTGCACCCGTGTGAAACGACTTGGTGGTGTCACAGTTCTGCTTCATCTCCCAGTAATTTCCCACTCATTCTTCCTCCTCCTCCCTCTGCTTGTCAGCCACTCCCCCTCATCAGCCTGGCTCCCTTTACCTGTTCACTCAGCTGCCTCTGATCACTAGTTAAGCCACTATAAAAAGTACTCTCTAACACCTCTCGTACACGCATTGACGGACTGTCTCTGGATAGATTTCCCGTTGTCAGCCTTGCCTGCATCCAATCCACCCATTCCACCTGGTTCTAGGTAAACCCACCAGCCTCTGTCCCTGTCTTGAAGGGATTCAGTCTGCTCCATTAGCTGCACACAAACCCCAGTCTCATGGGAAGGTCACTACTACTTCTATTTAGAGACATTTATGTTGCATTCATCCAGTTATTTGTGTATATCACTTGCATTGGGTTCTGCCTGTTGAGTTTTCCATCGAACATCAGTACCGACTGTTCCTGGTATCCTGTGTGCTGCAATTGGATTGTTACACAACAAGTTACAGATGGTCCCTTAATCTTCGCCCAGACACCAACTGTTTTATAATTCCCAGTGATGGTTGTTTTTGGATGGATCATTGTAATTTAGGACTCATTACATGACTAATTTATAACAACCCAACAAACCAAACTTCATTTATTGAGTAATACCATTTAACAGTTCAACAGTTTAACCTTTATATTAACACAAGTTTATTCCTCATAAGATGCCTTAGTCTGTTAAAAATAAATGAACTAATATATCCACGTTTCTGTCCTGGATTTGGTTAATGGATCACCACTTGCAGTATGCAGCCCCCTCCCATTCCTACAATCACTGTTGCCCCAAGGTTTTTGTCTGCATAGGCTGCATGAAAAATGATCCGACGAAAAATCAATACACATATCCATCCAGGCATCAGGTTTGGGTTTATTCTAATGGACAACAAGATTGCTCCACTGTCATGAATATTCTCATGTTCTTATTTTTCCCATTAAAATGTCAGATACATTGGGTATTATGCAGTATACAATTTTTGTTCATTTAGCCAGTTCTTTATCATATTAAGGCTCCAAAATTGAATGTTCAGTTGCAAATAGTAGCAACATTTATTCACACAGCATTGTAATATGTATTAAATATTCAGTCTCAATGAAATATTGAAATATACTTTTCTGGTAACTAATGTTTGTTCAAAGTGCTATTGGGCCATTCATGTGTATATCAGTTGGATTGTATTTGGATGCAAAGCTTAATGTTCAACATGAATACATCCTGCAAGTTTTCTGATGAGAAAAGCCTTTGTAAAGAATAATCTTTATGCCCCAGAGGAGATATTCTGACCTCAATAAGCCAATGCTGTACCAAATAAAAAGGGTTCACTGCTGATGACCATTATTTTTTCTCCCAATACATGAGAGAACCATGTCATCTTCTCACACACTTAAAGAAAATAAGCAAAGTCCCATGATTAAAGCAGGGTCCAATGCATTAAATATATATGGACCTCAATTCAATAGCAGAAGTATTTTTTTCATAACCCCTGGTGATTTGTGTGCAAGTATGCTGCTTTATCAGAGGCCAAAAAGCCAATTGTAACTATTATCTAGAATCACTGATTTAGAAGAAAAAAATCTCTACTGTGAGGGAATTAACTCTTCATCTAAGTCATAAAAACAGGCTATCACATTCAAATCCCCTTGTCCCATAAGAGATTTCCACACCAAGTTGTTCTCATTACTGCTGCTGTTTATTGCAAACATTTTTTTTCTTCTGCTCTATGATTACAATCAGATACACCAAGATGAATACGGCGACAAATATCTACATCTTCAACTTGGCTCTTGCCGACGCCTTGGCAACCAGCACGCTGCCCTTCCAGAGTGCCAAATATCTCATGAACACCTGGCCATTTGGAGAAGTCCTGTGCAAGCTCATTATTGCTATTGACTACTACAACATGTTCACAAGCATCTTCACCCTCACCATGATGAGTGTGGACCGCTACATCGCCGTGTGCCACCCAGTCAGGGCACTGGAGTTCCGGACGCCGGTCAAGGCCAAGATGATCAACGTGCTCATCTGGGTCCTGTCCTCTGCGATTGGGGTGCCCATTATGATTATGGCTGTGACCAAAGTGACAGATAATGGTGAGATAATATTTTCTTTAATCTTGTGTTATTATTTACATAAAAGTGATGACTTTCTTCTTGTATAGAAGGAGCCGTATAGAGTTGAAGCTGGATTACTCAACTGAATCTTGGATGGAGTATCAGAGAACAGACACAAAATAACATAATAAGCACTTATTAAGCCAAGCTTCTGGTCTTAAGGACCTTCTTCAAAATATCCATGGCACACAAAGGGAAAAAAATGTGGATTATGAATCAAGCCCTATTCATGACCCAGACTGATCAATTCTATTCGATTCGATTCTCTGATTGAGTGGAAAAGCTTTTGAACCATTTTAACCACTGGATCCCCCTCTATGTGTGTGTGCATGATGTTTTACAACAGGTTGAATGAGGCTATATTAGTTCAATTCATCAGCATCTGTGAAATCAAGTGACAGCTCTGCTCGAAGAAGACCTTGAAAAGGCAAAAGAGCTTATCAATGAATCATTAGAGGGGAATCATAGCTACGAATAAGATATCAACTTGTTAAAACAAGCCCATTATTCCTAGACAAAATTATCATATTGGACAAATACAGAATATTACAGAAACAAGTGTATCTTTTTTTGTAGCAATGTGTAACCATGCCTTTACATTCAAGTTGCATTCCAGGAGAAGTTGAGATAAGCACCAGTCATGGAATTGATAACCCAGATTGTGCTGTGCCATTGTTCCCACATTTCACAAACTCAAAACAAAAAAGGCCTTTGCTCTATTAGTATATTTTGATATACAAAAGTGATCGTATTTACCTGAAACACATTCTTTGTCCATCCGTTACCAAGTGGCATTTGTGTCAAAATCTAAAGAAACTCACAGAGTTGTTTTACCATGACCAATAGGTTAACAGACTCCAGAAAGTAGGAAGTTCGTCACTTGATTCCAACAATTCAAGCCTTTGGTCCAGTGAGTTTTTGTTTTCACAAAAATCGGCTGTCAGGTTAATGGGATTTTGGTCCACCAGCCAATTTCTCTGACCACTGGGTTGTTGGAACATTAGGATGTCAAAACAGTGGTGGTCCCCCAACTGGATACGATCAGTCATACTTATTTTGCCTTCTCAGGAAATGGACTAAACACGAACAAGTAAAACAATTCCCTTCAATTACTGAATTCTTTCAAGCATCTGTACATTAACCATAGTTTAGTTAACAAAACCCAGTCTTTCCATTGATCACACCATAACTAGATGGATATGTTAGTACAATTTCAATGTTCTCTTGATAAGGTTGATAAAAAACAACAGCACTATTTTGGAGTTGAAGTGTTTCTATTTAAAGATATTTCATTAAAAGTTAAGCTTCAGTTCTCCACAAACCAGTTTCTTTCTAAACCTGCTTGTTTCTCTGTCCCATAACCCTGCATTAACACAATCTTTCAAACTGTACCTGGTTTCTTTCCAGGTAAAACCATGTGCATGCTGAAGTTCCCTGACCCTGACTGGTACTGGGATACAGTCACAAAGATCTGTGTCTTCATCTTTGCTTTTGTGGTTCCTGTGATGGTCATCACCATATGTTACGGCCTGATGATCCTGCGTCTAAAGAGCGTTCGTCTGCTCTCAGGCTCCAAGGAGAAAGACCGCAACATGCGCCGCATCACCCGCATGGTGCTTGTGGTGGTGGCAGCCTTCATCATCTGCTGGACCCCCATCCACATCTTCATCATCGTGAAGACTATGGTGGAGATTGACACCAGAAACCCCTTCGTGATTGCCAGCTGGCACCTGTGCATTGCCTTGGGCTACACCAACAGCAGCCTCAACCCTGTCCTGTATGCATTTTTGGATGAAAATTTTAAGCGGTGCTTCAGGGATTTCTGCCTTCCCTGTCGGACCCGTGTGGAGCAGCACAGTCTGACCAGAGGTCGCAATACCACCAGGGAGCCCGTGTCCGTCTGCGCTCCGACAGAAGTGGGGAAGAAGCCGGCATGACTAGGCATGGATTGGGTCCCCCACAGCTCTCGCTCGAGGAGGATCCAGCAAGATCTGCAATCGGAGGTCACTCAGATCTCGACAACAGAGTTTTAAGAGATCTTAATGAGAAAAAGTTTGTCTGAAAGAACTGAGTTTTACTTCTTATTCGCTCCAATTTGGCTGACTGACATTAAAAAGGGCTTAGCTAAAGAAAATGGAAAACTCTGATCTGACTTTTCAAAAAAAAAAAAAAGTTTGGGTAAAAAGGGAAAAGGACTAAAGAAAAACGTATTTTTCTTGTTTCAAAGGCAGTGACAGTAGATGGGGCGATAGCCCAAAGCATACATCCAAATGTTAAAGCAAGACTATGAGCCAGGATTACCCTAGCTACAAATTGGTCTGCTCAAAGGACTGGAGTACATCACTTTGTGATGACGCAAAAAAGAAAGAAATACTTGCAGGTTTCTGTCATGTCAAGAAAAGAATGCATTGTTCAGTCGGCATCCATCACAGTGCATTGTAATGAAACGGAGAGAGGGAATAATGTGCAACAAAGACAAGGGTGGAGAACAATGGGCTTTTCATTTCAAACCTCATTATTGCTTATAAAAAAAAACTATTTCTGATACATTCAAAGAAACAAAGGGATTCTGGTGATGAAGGAGTATTCTGCAAGGGAAAGTGGGGACATCAGACTGAGAAACTTTTCATTTGTATCTTTAAAATCAACACAATACAAATGAGCCTTACAGAGCAAAACCACAGTCCTCTTACCCGCCGACAGCTGGATGATGAATTGCAGCAGAGTTTGTTGCACAACAAGGTCAACCACTCTCTACAAGGAGAAGTGAATTTGATATTCTGTGTGACTTTTTTTATTCTTATTTTTGTCAAAGCAAAAATAGAAAGTTTCCTTTTTCCCATTACACCCACCATCAACGTCATGAATGAAAAATGTGGCACTCAATGTCCCATGGATTTGAAAACATCATAAGGACATTAAATCATAATCCAGTTTGTGGGCTGTTGTGCTCAGATGGAAAATTCCAAAATGGCAACAAGCCACTGAAGCTTGGATTTCTATGGACATCTTTTCTGCTAACCTACTTGACTTTCATGAGTGGTGTCAAAAACTGCAGAAAGCGTCTGAGCAGAATCACTGAAGAATGGCGACGCTGCCACTGAAGAACATTGTTGGCAGCCACATCACTCCATTGATTTATAGTTTAAAGCAAATGTAAAGTCAATGAACACCCCCAACCATCTCCATACCAGTGTAGATAGAGTCACCATTCTTCATGTCAACAAACAATCTGCTTCAAGGAGTTTATTGATCTGCATTTTAAATGAACATAAACCCTGTCATCTGTCACATGGAGTATCTGTGGCACATTTAGGACATATTGATGGTAATGTATTCTTGGTAATTTATTCAGTCCGACAGATCTTGACACCAAATGAAGGCTGTGAAGTTAGTGATCTTTTCAATTTTGCATACACGATGATGTTGGTATGTCAGAGATAATGATGCAGAGCTCTGCCGAATTCTGTCATGTGGAAATATTTTGAAGTTTAAATGACATGCAAACACTTCAAAAAATGTCGTTTGATTAATGTTGAAATGTTAAGTTAGTGTGGGAAAGGTAGAACAGATCAAATGTAGGCAAACTGAATCTTTATCAAAGAAGATGAGGTAAAGCCCCTTTGAGCCGGTTTTGATTTTGGGCTATGGAAATAAACTTGACTGGACTTGAAATGAACAGGTCGATAATTGTGAATTTGTAGATACTATAAAGCTTTTGCAAAACATTTGGCTTGAGCCATGATTAAAACGACTTTGAGGTGTGCCTGTGTACGTGTACGCATTCTTTATACTTTTTTGACTCATGTGGCTCAAATGAAAAAAAAAAAATCCTGAAAAGAGGGAAGACTCATGCTCAGAAATGAATTTCTGGTCTGTTTACAGATTATGCTATTTGGCTGTGGATTGACTTTAGAGGTACCCACAGAAATGGAAAAGAGATAAAGAGTAAATATTGACTATTCTGTGTGAAGTAGAACATTAACATTTTTGCAATTGTGATACATTTCTGCATATTTTCTTACAATGAAAATGGTGATTTAATGTGTACTGTATATACCTGCATAGCTTTGACTAATGCTGCAGGACATCTCAAGTCAATTATTTTTGCAAGTTATATAATGGCACAATGACAAAAAAATGTATAGAATTAGTTTAAAAAAAGAATGACAAGGTTGTACAAGGTATTATATTTTGACAAATAAAAGAATAACTTCTGATGAATTGATGGATTTGCCAACCTGTAATGTGCATTCAGGGTAGATAAAGTGTGTCGATGTGTGCATGATTTTCATGTCATGATGCTGGCTGATTAAAAATGTTTCGTTGTATAATTATTTAATGTCACTGTAGAAGAAGAATTAGCCCCATTAGTGTAATTCTTTTGAGATTCAGTCTTTAATTGCTAGAAACAGTGAGTTGAACGGTGTCCTTGTTGGAATTTTCTTTGCACTGTCAAGTAAAAAAAAAGGTTTTTTTTTTACCACCATGGTGCACAAAGTGACAATAACAAAGTAGATATCAAAATGATACTCATGACTGTTTCCCTAATGGCAGCAGAGATATCCATCACTCTGGTCCACACCCCACCACCTGGAGCCCCACAAGACCCTAACCCTAGAAATGAACCCCTTTCTTTGGTTTTGGTTCATACTGACAATGGTGGGTATCACTTTCTGCAGGTTACATGCATAGTTGCTTTTTAAAAAAAATGTGCCCAAATTTTTTCGCCTAGATAAAGGTAAAATAACACGGTGGGGCTTTAAACAACTGCCAACCTAACCCTAACCCTACTAACCCCCCCCCAAATACAAGTACAAATACAAGGTGTGGACCATGCCACTTCTAACATATACACAGTAAGTTCACCACTATTCTGAGCTTTATTTTATTGCAGTGGTGCAGCAAAAACCGCCTCAGTTACGGAAACTTCAGAGCGTTTCTGTTTCCAGGGTATTACAGCTTCTTTCACAGGCTAAATTAATGAAAACCCTTTACGTAAGAGGGTACATTAAAAATGAGCTTACCAAAGACAGTCAACCCTTTGCATAACTTGCATTTTTTTTTATAAAGAGCACAAAGTGTTGCACATCCCAATAATGCATAATGTCCATGTGGTACAACAACACTAAAAAATAGAAAAAAAAAAAAAATCATTGAACATGTTCCCAGCTGAAATGACACATCCCTTGAAGTGCAACCGGCTAAACAAAGAATACATAAACAACATCTGTAAGGCACTAGGATGGAGAATATGCGTATACTGACTTGCAACCCTTTAATTATGTCTTAATGAAGGAAATTCTGCAAATAGGTGAACAAAGTGCCAGGGGAAGCAAACAGAAGAGTGGAGAGAAAACAGCCAAGCTGCACTGGTAAATGTGAACAAAAGAGCTAGCGTAGCGTGTCAGTGGTTAGCTTGTTAGCAATAGAAGTTTACCCACTATCCATGTTTAAATAAGCCACATATGGAATTTGTTCATAACCTTAAATTAAACCCACAAGGGCGATTTTTTTTCCAAAATTATTGCCCCTATGAGTAGCAGGATATTGATATGTTTTCAGACTTTAATATAACGGTCGCAGTGTATAGCGTAATGATAATGAAAGGGCCACAGTGGTCACAAATGCAGATATTGGATAATTCAAGCTGCAGTACAAACCACACTTGGCGGGAGGACCTGATCACTGCTCTCCAAGATTCTAAATACAGTTTACACTGAAATTTGTCTTGAGAAACCAAAAATGTATCCTATGGTTTGAGGTTTGTTATTTACATGATCAAAATTGTGTTCAACAATGTAAATGTTGAAGTTTTCTTTTATATTGAAAAGTACATTTTTTATCAACCCATGTTTCCTAACATTAGCCCTCAGTGGGATTTCTGGCTGTGGCCATCTGCGATATTTATTTGGTTAAAAGGTAGATCAGGTATAATGGGAGAAGGGAAGGAAGGGTGGGAGAGCCTGGTAAATGAGGTGTGGCAGCAAAGCTGAATCTGCTGTTACAAATGCTGAACCTATTGATTGCCAATCGATGTTGCTCAAGATTTCCTGTCACTGATTGCTCCCTTTATCTTCTTTCACTCAGCTTTCATTTTTGCTCCTTTGTAATTTGCCTTGCACTGTCATACTCATCTATTTCTTCATTTCATATGATACTGTTTTATGCTGTAAACGGAATATTGAAAAGCTTATGTGAATATAAATATGTAAATTTGTGTATGATGCCACTTTGTTGTATAACCCTACGGCAGTAAAGTGTTAAAGGCAATTGTGCTGATTATACTTCACTCTCAGTTGTTCTTTTGCAGTGTTACAGCTCTACTTTCTAGCTTCTTCTGGTGAATCTGTTCTGACATCTTTCTACTGCAGCAGCTGTATTTCAGGCTGAACTCAAATTGTTGTTAAAAATAAAGAAAAGAAAATAAAGCTGGAAGAAAAATGCAAAAAGCTCCCTTTTTGAAAAGCCTCTATTTTGGTTTCCTGGAAACAAGAAGAAATTGGATAGCTTAATATTTGCTAGAAAATGATTGGGCTCATAATGGAGTAATCCATCTTGCATGACCATGATTCAATTTAAATTGTGGAGAGTGCTTAGAAATAGTCCTTCATGACATCGGACTGCAAAGTGCATTTCCACTAGCGCTCAGATAAACACACAAGAGATGGCCCAAGGCTGCTCGGAGGCCCAGAGTGTGCTATCCACCGCTATCAGAAAATTAAAAATCCAACTCTGCATCTCCAAAGTCAGACCAGCATCTTGCAGTCGCCATGGAGACCAGTAGCACCACAGCCACACATTGCTCCATTGAAACACTAGATGAGTTTCAGTTTAATTAGAGTTTTTTTTTTTTTTTTTTACTAGCAGCCACTTATCAATTACACTGATTGCCCTACCCACAACAACAGAGAATCCTCCTTGCAATTTAACCAAGGGCTGACCACTTAAAGGACCATGGGAAATGCTCATATCTCTGATGTAAAATTCAACAATATATTCATTATAATATGCAGATATTTTGCTGCTGCGGCCAGAACTCCCAAGATCCTTATGCACAATGTCTCCCAGAATTTATGTATAGTATTAAGCTGCATGCTGCATGAATTACATGTTTTTTGCGATCATAATGAAGAAATGTTTTTAATGATCTGATCAGTGAAAGCCACAAAATGTTCGTACAGAATGCTGCTTTAAAGTTTTCACTGACACTGTATTTTATTTAGTATTACTTCCCCATGAGTTACATGAATAGCAGCTATGATTATGTACATTATTGATTCCAAAAAGCTGGGAAATTACAGTATAGTAGTAGTAAGCTCTAGATAGGTGCACATTTCAGACAGAGGCTTAGCTGTTTTTTTATTTGATATTAAAAATATGTAAACATATTCTAGTGGAAACTCTAAAAACATAATGATCAAAAACACCCATTTGAGTGTAATTTCGCTGAGAGTGTGTTTCAGGTGACAACTGTAGCATAGCATTTGACTTTAAATGTCAACCATGTTGAAGCGGTTTGCATTGCATTAGGTTAAGTGTACTTCACTCCAGGCAGACGCCAATCACAAATAAATTACACAAATGTGTCTTCTGTCCAGTCATAATGTTTGGAAGATTCACTGGCTCTCCAAATAATAACTAGGTACTGAGTGTTCTTTTTACTGAGTGTTTTTTTTATTTTTTTTTTTTTATGAACATGACCAATCTGAGCCAAATAATGGAGAAAGCACACAGATGTTTCTTCTTTTAAGGGCAGAGAACTAACTAATGGAAAAAAAAATTGGATGGTCCTTGAGTGTATATGCCTTTCAAAGACATTTATTATCTACATGCATACACCTGTGATCTTCAGTGAAAATACTGTGGACCGAACTTGTAAACAAGCAATCAATAACATGCAGTATGGATGACATTATGCTCTTTTCACTGCGTAGAGACTCTAAAGAATGGCAGCAGAGAGGAAAAAGAGAGCAGTATGAGCAAAAAGGAGTAGAGGATTAGAGAATGGCAAAAGGTAATGAATAATGCATGTCCAATGTATGTGTGGAGAATAGGAATAGAGGGGAACACATGCAGGAGATTTAGGCTATGTCTGTGGCAGTCTTCAATCAGCTACTTCCTTATATTTAAGATACATGTATAACATATTATTCTACATATTTTAACATTATTTAACTGGATGTAGATAATAGGAAATACAACCCAACAAGAACAGCAAATGGCACAGAGACACACACAGAGATACAATATGGAAGAGTTGGTGGAGTTGGCGGATATACACCAAGGTTGGTGCAGGCTGGTGTTGGTGTTGTCCTCCACTCCATCATACTGTTGATCGTAACCACTGACAAGGCCCATAAATCTCCACTTCACCCCCAAGGTTACTGTCCAATATTTATCTGACTCCCCCTGCATATAAACCAGCCACATGACAATGGATTCATTAAATCATAGATTTGGTTTCAAAATATCCTTCAACTTTTTAAGAAACTTTTATTCTGTAGAGGCTGAACCTAAGCCACTGTTTCTCAGTCCACAGAGCTGAACACTTGAAACCTCCACAGAGCCGTGTCAGCCACCACGCCAATCAGTGCTTGTCAGCACAATGTAATTGCAGCAAAAAAAAAAAAATAAATAAAAAAAATTGATAGTTATTAAATCTGGCACATTTGTTGTGAACCAGTGCAGTCCTCAACTTAGGTGTTGATTGTATTGGAGTCTGGACAATATTTCATACTACTGGACAACCTGAGGAACAGAACCTAGAAGTTCTGTTTCTACTTTGGCAGTCCTTACTTTAAAAATAAAATGATCAAACCATGCAAAGATTGTTTATTTCTGACTGGTCTGAAAATTGCTGCATTCTAACAAAAATGTACGTGTGTATGTACACATTTCATTCTTGAGTGATTGTTTTCTAATAAGAAAGCACAGGAAATGTATTCTACAAAGCAGATCTGTATGCTGTGGCTGAACCCCTCTCACTCCCACCCCTCCAAATCAATTTCTGTTGGACGTAAACACATTTGGATTATGCAAACATGCTCCAAATACTGTATATATGTAAATCTATTCCGGATTCAGATTCAGGAAAATGCGGTCAAGTGCTGCTATACGATATCTAAACTTAAAAATTACAGCACTTTATTATCCTACTGTGCTTGTCATGGGTAAGACTGAAGTTGTCATGACTACAGAAAGCCCTGCCAGTCCACATCTCGCGCTGGCCTCAGCAGTTGAATGTGACTGCCTGGTTGAAGATTGCTTTAATCCCTGGAGCTAACCTCCATGAGGGATTGAAATCAAAAGCAGATAGGCCTCATCGTTTACAGCAGACTGCACGTGGACATAATGACGGGGCTTACCCCACAGCCTACATTTGGCTGCCCACCTTATCAGACTCATACAGGGTTTAACTCTGGCCTGTGTGTGGCTGCTGATGCTGATAGAAGCACTTTCAGTCTGCATGACTGGCCCAGTGGATGCTGAGAGAAAAGAGAAGCTCACTAGTGGCCCGCCTGCCAGTTGGCCAACCATGGCCTTTCCGCCTCTCCACTGTAAGAGACAAAACCCTGACACTGTGATTGAAGCATCTTCTTTTCACACCTGAAGTGGTGTAATTATATACTCCACTGGTGAGAGACGCTGACGTCAGCAACACAGGTATTATTCAAATTATGATGCAATATATCCTATTTCTAGTGTGAAAATGACTTTATAAACTGACCTTTATAACATGAAACAATAGAATCCCAAAAAACTGCAACGGTCCCAAACAAAAATGATTATCTGTCTGTCTGTCTGTCTGTCCGTCCGTCCGTCCGTCATCTACCTACGATTACCTCATTAATAAAGATACTTCTGCATCGGCTTTACTTTTTCGACTTTGTTCTGTTACTGTGACTAATGTGTAATTATATGTTTTATTGCAACAGAAAATAATATACCGACAAATACATCTCAGATCTACTCTCTGCACCGTGGCGGCAGAACTAAGAACATGTTTTCTTACATAAAAATATATTCTATTTAATCATGTCAACTAACCAAGTATCATTCCAGCATGGAAAAAAAAAAAAAAAGGCAAATAACGGGGGTCAAATAGGAGCCAAATTTTATTCATATCATCAGTATCAACTATAACTGTTGATACTGATACTCAATATTGCAGTCTGGAGCTATCTTATTTACAAAAAAAAAAAAAAAAAAAAAAAAAAAGAAGAAGAAAGAAAGAAGTG
>JAOWBC010000539.1:18412774-18429970 GCA_028566105.1 Hypoplectrus providencianus | reverse complement strand
GACCTTTCCATTGCCACAGTCTCTTTAATTCAGAGTCAATACTGTACGTTGTTTTTCTGATGCCTGTTCACAGGAAATACATATAGTAAACGAGATTAAATATTTTAGATGAGGCATAACTTAAAAAAGGAATAGTGTTCATAATTAAGTATAGACATAAAAATACAATTCAATTAAAATCTTCCATTCTTTGAGTGTCAGTTAAACAGTGTTGGGGAAACACTGCTTAAATTTAAGAGGGCTTGGAAGATTTATTTTATGGTCCTTTTAAGACATTAACATGACACTATTGGTTCATACCTCAATACGTTTCTCCAAATAGTATTTTTTCCACAAATGCTTCACAGAGAACATGGATAATAGCCATAAAAATGAACGGGATCACCACGGTCCAGGTAACCAAGTATGTCACATTGACATGGTTTTCTAACTTAATGGAGAAGTGTAAGAACAAACACAAACTTACTCTGAGGGATGTCATCATCATCATCATCATCGTCGTCGTCTCTGTACAGGATGGGGCCGTCAGAGTCGGACTCCGCATCACTGTCCCCGGGGCCCACTACCTCAGGGATGGCACTAACTCTGGGGTTTCCAACCAAACCCCTCCTGCTGCGGGGCTCCAGTCCGGGCTGGCGAGGAGGCCTCTGAGGGTGAAGCTTCCGCAGTTCCTCCTCCATGTCAAAGTCATCGTCTTCCGGCCTGTAAACAAGTACGACTGTGAGAGAGCTCAAGATGCTTACTGTCAAACTGTGAGAATACACTGCAGTACTTAAACACTTTACGACACCACAATGTTGTGATGTTCTAAATCGGTATGCAGGAGAGAGACCTTCGATATAGCCGAAAGCGATTTCAAACTGTTTTGCCAGGTGAAGGAACAAAGCTCAATTATTTTCAGAAGATCAACAAGACACAGTTGTACATGACTCTTCACTGAGTGAGGAGTGCTGCTCTGCAGCTGGCAGCTTTGGAGGAAAACAGTACCTCCAGGTCAACAGCCAGGGAAACTGCCCAGGGGCAGAGCTAATCTGAGCGTTAAGGTAACAACTAAACCAATTTCAACATTCATTGTGAAATGATAGCTTCCATATTCCCACTGTGTCTTGGAAATTAAATTTTAATTATTTCCCATAATCTAAAGGATTTGTTAAAGAGAGCAATCAAAACAGGCACAGGGGCTAGTGTATTTCTATAAAATAACCCCTGCTCAAAGTTGAAAGTCTTAAAAGATGATTTAGAATCTTTGCCTGACAGATATGCATCTCCTTTTCTGTGGCAGTCTTAATCTGGAAGCATAACCCTTTTTTTTCTGTTTGGCTCAGGTCCTGCAGTACAATGAGCCACACAGGTGAGTGATCACCCACTTTGACCTGGCCCACCCAAGGGTTTCTCCTTTGTGTTTTTTTGGTAGTATTGCTTGTCTTCTTCTTTTGTTAAATAATGTTTGTGTGTTAGCGGGATCATGGAAAAAAAACTTCTGACCTGATTTTCATGAAAACATGGAGGAGAGTAGCATGGACTAAGGAAAAACCAATTCAAATATGGAACCAATCCAAATCTTGGGCTTCACATGAATGCTTCTCCAAGCTAAACAACAGCTCAGAAAGTTCTCAAATAATTGCTTTTTCCTTGCTTTTCATTATTAATATGTAAATACTGGCAACAGCTTCAAACATGTTTAAATGCTCTGAGCAATGAAGTACAAAAAATCCACTTGGTAGCTTACATGTTTCGTATTGAAACTTAAATACATGGACACAATGAAGTTGGAATACAAATTCACAAGGACAAGTTTTCAGATGTCTCTTTTTGTCAAACTCCTTCAGATAATTGAGTCTGAAAATGGGTGCCAATCAACTGATTAAGTGCCCAATTTTGTGTTAGGGACTGGAGTATTGATTGGTTTATTCCTATTTCCTCAAACACCATTTCAACCTTACATTGTGTCTGGATTGTGAAAACTGCATTTCTCTAATCTGCCTAGATATGGCTTACCATTTCTTTCATTATTTCAAAAAATAATAAGCCTTAAATAAAATCATGTTTAGTTTCTTAGCAAAACAATGATAGACTGTACATATGTGGGACACTTACAGCCTGAGAGGTTCGATGGTGATAGGGAGAGAGTGCCGTGAGTTGCCCCCTGCCTCAGTGAGGAAATCTGGAGGTGACTCAAACAGTAGTGAGTGGGCCCTCTGGGAGCCGTCTGGGTTGGGCTGAGCTGGCCCGGGGCTGGCCAGAGCTCTCTGGATGAGGATGTGTAGGGGAATGGCTGGATGCTGGCTGGGAGGCTCAGTGGTTGGGCTGGGAGGATCAGTTTGTACAGTGGGCACAGTACCAGAGGAAGAACTGTTGGGGGTCAAGAGTGAGTGAACCCGGGGAGGAGATGGAGGAATGTGGGACGGTGGTGAAGGCAGAGAGTCAGTGGGGTTTGGAGGAGCTGCTGCGTTTGTCTTGTCGTCGTTGTTATCCCCTTTAGGGACAGCAGGGGGCATCAGGGCAGGCGCAGACCCCTGGTCTGTGTTGGGAGACTCTGGGTCCTGACTGGGAGGAGGAGAAGGGTCCACAGAATGGCGCTTGGTGACAGGGGTCATCCTTTTTGGCGGTGTTGGTGGCGAGCGCTTAGCAGGTGCTGGCACTATGATGATACCACTGCCAGGCTGGGACAGCTCAGCTGTTAAAAGAAATCAATACATGTCACTTAGAATAATGCTCACAAATGTAACCAGCAGTCACAACATGAAGATGCACATTCAGTCCGCAGCAGGATGATAACTGGAAATTAGTCTTATGTAAAATAAACAAGCAAACATGTCAATAACATCTTAAATTTGGGATTAAAGACGATTAGCCTGTTATTGCCAAGCTGGCTGCTGTGTCAGTGGAGGGTGACACACACATATGTAACACACAACTTTATCAAAAGTTTGTCATGAACATCCATAAGGATCAAAAAACGCATTCAATGCATCCTGTTCATCCAATTTTCATGCAATATTTCTTGGCAGCATTTTGAGTGAAGTTAGTTGAGCTGAGACCAGCTCCAATGGCTGCAACAAACATGCACAATGCAGTACTGGTGTTAAAATGGAGATGAGTTATTGCATGTGGAGAGGATGTGAATTGATGCGATCAATCTGAAGGCTCAGT
This sequence comes from Hypoplectrus providencianus, assembly GCA_028566105.1. Taxonomy (NCBI): domain Eukaryota; kingdom Metazoa; phylum Chordata; class Actinopteri; order Perciformes; family Serranidae; genus Hypoplectrus; species Hypoplectrus providencianus. The sequence goes on along the minus strand of JAOWBC010000539.1, from coordinate 18,426,817 downwards.
TAAGATGCATTAAGACCTGGCGCCCCGGAGGGTACCTGAGCTGGTATGGGCAGCTCTGTGCCGCAGGTACACAGGCAGAGAAAGGTACAGGCCGAGCTCACTCTGGCGTCTCCAGCTCGTCCAGTAACAGGGTTGCCTGACCTTGGGGCCCCTGTTCAATGATGAAGCTGGCAAAAATGAGTGGAGATGTCAGGGATAGGGGCTGGGTTTACATTCCAAGCTGGGGGAGAAATACAAGAGGGGCTTTTGGGATGTTTGTCTAGGGTTGACGCTGTCCAGAAGCAGAGTATACATCCATCCCTGGATGATAAACAGACTCTCTGGAGAGATAACTCAGTTTCTGAGAACAAGATAAGAATTACTAGTGTTGATTATCACAGTTACATAAGTACTATGGAGTCTGTTTTTTCCCCATTCAGACATTGTTTTCTGACATTCCTGCTCATTTATTATGGTAAAAGTAATCGCAAAATAATCTCAGGGAAACCCTATTTTTTACCTTTCCCCGGTTTGTCCATCCCCATAAGAGCTGGACCTATGTGTACAGTTATATGTCAGTCAAAGAATTAAAAAATAAATTTAGTCCAGAAATGCCACACAAGTGTCATATTATGGAGTTTGCCCACCTGTGAAGAACAAATGGATTTTTCAACTTGCTCAAGTATCTTGGTAACAAATCTATGGAATCCATATTAAGATTGTTACAACCAACCAATATATCATTCTTTACAAAGGATTAGGGAGTAGCCTGCTTGGGGGACCCAGGGACATGTTCCTCCTTGGCTGCAGAAGCCCAAGATTGGTATCCTCTGCCATAGTGAATGCCTCTATTCCATTACATACACTGATCATATCCACAAGTTTGTCTGTCTGATAGTAAACACAAGTGAATTAATGTAAAGCAGAATGAGGTTTCTTGTGTATTTAAGTCCACCAAGTCTGTAAACAGCTAATAATATTAATAAACAAGCCTTTTCTTGACTGGTCAGAACTTTTTTTTACTAATTAGCATTAGACTTCAGTTATTTTTGTCAACTTCCATGAGTACAGTTTATCAAAGGTGCCATAATTATAATTTCAATAACATATCTTGAAATGTCTGTTAAGTCTGGGCACATTGCCCGTTTTCTGTGAACTTTTGAATACTTGCTGAGCAATCAAGTTGCTGCTTGTCCTAACAAGGATAGAAGATCCTCTGTACAATCAATGCAATATCTGATGGACTTCTTATTGGAGTTTAATAAATCACAAAAATCAGTGTCAGCCTTAGAAACAAAATTGACCAAAAAAAAATACATTTAGACATAAATAATAAATGTAATGTACATTTTCTATTCTGAGAATGGAAAAAATAGAACACAGAGGATGTATTGTTTGAGGGATTGCCTTGACAAGGCATGTGTGTGTCTGTGCACATAGTTTCACCAGTGGGTTACAATCTCCTATGACAAAGTCCATTGCCAATGTAATCTCAGGCAGCCAACAAGGCAAGCTCCCCCACAGACACTGAATGTAACAGTGTCAAATGAAATGTAGTAGCAGATGTATAGAAAGCTTGCCTAACAAATGGTAGTGGAATGTGTCAGTGCCAGAAACTGTTCAATGAGACAGCACAGGGATGGGCTGTAAACAAGAGCAGCTGTGGCAAGCTGGGACAAAAGATATGAGATCCTAAAAAGCCAATCAGATTCTATCGAACCTCCAGGGAAGTGCTGGCATTGCATAAATGGTGTAAAGACAAGCCAGTGCGTGTCCTCTCATCAGAGACCAGTGGCTGTACACACAGAATGTGCACACTAGCAACGCACTGGAAAACACCTACACAGCAACTAGCTACAGCCTCACTATGATACTCTGCTCACAGTTAGATTTGGGAAAGGACTTACGGTCATTATGGTCATTAATGAATGTAACATATTTAGTTAATCATTTTAGCAGTGTCACCAAAACTCACTCACTAAATGCAGCAGAATATAGCTGTCAACACCTTTCTTTTACTCAGTATCTGATTTCTGCATTGGCCAAGCAACTAGTTGAGAGGGTAAAGAGGTAAAAGTTAGGTACATGCTATTGACATAATATATTTTTAAAGAATATCTTGTTCCACCACCTACAGTGTCACTTCTCTGACTCACACAAAAACGAATGAGAAAAAATCACTGCCACCACACCACAACAGACCAAAAGCTACATGTGCATTTTGAAATAGGTGTGGGCACAAACCTTGCACACCCAACATACCATGTTAATCCCAACCTCACAACAGTTTGTCTGTTTGAATTAAGGAAGCTCCGATACCAGAATATATCAAGGTGAAAAAAATGACTTCCCTTTATCAGAAGGGGGGTTTAAAATGCATTACAGAAGTCCAATCTTATATATGAGTATAAAGTCAACACCAACTGCAAGGCTGTAACTAGTTTATTACACACTAAACTAACCACTTGGTACAGAAGCACCATTAAATCCACACATTATTGGGGTGGGTGCATATTTTAAATCGTGTCTTAACTGTGTTTTGTAACTCATTTCTGTTTTGCAGCCTGTTTTTACTTATTTAGAGCTCAAATCATTTGCTGAAAGAATATAATTAATTTCTTATAGGAAAAACAACAATATTAATCAAGTGTAATACTGTTTTCTGTTGGTTAGAGAGTGTGTTGAGGCAGCAATCTTTTCTGAAATCTCTCTGAAATACAATTACATTACTTTCAGGGTAATGCTGGTAGTTATAATCCAGTTCCTGCTGTTTCAATTACCACAAACTAGCATCTACATAGGTTTTTCCAGAACATATGGGAACCCTAGAATTTTGGGTACAAGAGTGTAAGAATGTCCAGTGGTCCATTGCCCTCTGTGGAGGAAATTGTTAAAATCTAGTATTTGACATGAAATTTCATACCACTGCTCCCATGGCCTCATCAAATCCTACAAGCCTCATTTGGAAGTTTTTCACTAAAAGCGTAAACAAAAGATAAACAAACACCAGCTGTACATAGACACGGGCTAATTAATAAAACAGCAGAAGCAGACGGCAGTACACTCACCAAGCAGCGCAGGGTTGCTGTTGCGGTTGGTGGGTTTGGGTGGAGGGACAGGAGGCTGCTTGGCATGAGGAGGGACAGGGGGCGGCGTGGGAGAGTCAGCTGCGGCAGGAGCAGGGAGGGAGGATCGAGATGCGTCGTCAACTATTAGGGAAACTGTCCTCGGCGGCTTGGCCACAGCTATAGCAGGTGAAGAGGAGGAGGAGGAAGAGGAGGTGGAAGAAGAGGAGGAGGAGGAAGAAGAAGAAGGGGTTGGACTCCTGCCAGGGTCAGAGGGGGGTATAGGGAGAAGTCTGGGGGGAAGCAGAGCCTGTTTGGGCTGGGGAGGTTCCTGCTGGGAGTCTTGTATTGGACGAGGATCGGGGGCGAAGCGGACACCAGCGGACTCTACAGACAGGGTGCAAACATATACACAGACTTAAAGGAAAGATCACAACAACAGGGCTACTACTGTTGCTCTTGCCTACAGAAAACTAACACAAGGGGAACACAAAAGTGACATTACATACAGTCAAACACTGAAGGAAGAGCAGAGGTGTAAGCGAACCTTTGAAAGTAGATTTTTGAGAGCTTACCCCGAGGGTAACTGTGATCACGATTCTACAGTTATTAGAAAATGAGAGGTAATATGAATCCAAAGATCTTAAGAACACACAAAGCATACAGAGAAAGATCAAAGATGCACAGAGGGGTGCTAATGATTTGTTCGTCCCCTTTCCCACCTAAATCCCTGAAACAAAGTTAAAAAAAGTGATTTTTTCCCTTGGCTGAGGCTTACCGATTATACCCTGTCAGAATTACAGTTCAATCATTTGCCAAAATGACTGTTGTGCACAATGAGCAGTGACACAAATGTTGATATTTCATCATAGTAAAACATTTACTGACTTACTGAATATTGAGTCTACTGGGAAAATGGATTGCAGTAGCAAAGAAACAGAAAGTCTGCCTCATAGCTCACATGTTAACCCGACAACAAGTACAAACATGACAAAAATGTTTCATCCACTGACACTGGTGAATAATACAGTGTGCAATGAAAGATTTGTGCATCAACCTGGAGGCTGAGGCTGATTTATACAAACAAGTATAGTGTATCAGACGGAAAACTGGACAAAGGAGATTTTGACAAAACCAGACTAGTCAATACACACACTTAAAGATACACTTGGACCAAAGAAATTTCTCTCAATCATCACTTGCTCTGAAAGTCCAAGGTAATAACTTTGAATGTCTTGTTTTGTCCCAAACCCAAAGATATTCAGTTTAATATAATAGAACATAGAAAAGCAGGACATCATCAAACATGTGTGGCTGAAAGCAACTTTATCTGCCATTTCTTAAAAAAATCATCTAAATTAGTTGCAGCTCTACTTGTGAACTAATAATACTGTATGGAGACCCTGCATTTAGCTGTATTATGTTTTTTGTTTTACTTTAGCTGTGTCTGCTAAAGTACTGTACAGTACATTTTTGCACAGAATGAGAAACATTCTTTCATGATACAAAGGTATGCTGGGAAGGTCTGCAGCGGAAATGGCTTTGCTACCTAGATTGTAAACATCAAATGTATCTAGCACCTGGTAACCATTGCTCTGCCAACATTATTTTTGTAAATGTTTATATTCACATTGTTGAATTCAAAATTTGTTCTGAAAATGGCTTTGCCAGGTGTCTATTAATTGTTTAATTGTAATTAATTGTTGTAAAGTCAAAGTAAAACAAATATTACAGAGGCTTTCCTTATCTTGCAAAAGTTGTTTTCAACATCATTAAATGCCCCACCATCAGAAATGTGACAGAAAAACAATCATACTTATCGTACTATCCAAATATACTCTTACAGAGTTACTAGCAGAACGGTTGATGATGTTTGTTACAAACTAGAAGCTTGAAAAGTTTGTATAAAAGCTTGTATAATTCATTTAGAGAGTTGGTCTTACCGGAGCGTTCTCTGAACTCTGCAGCTGGGGCATATCTGGGCAGAGTAGTCCTCTTGTCAGCCTCTGAGGCTGGGCGAGCCCTCTTGTTTTCCTCTGAGGAGCTCTTCTGAAGAGGAGGCCGCAAGTCCATCTCAGAGACAGGTCTAATGGGCCGCAGGTTGTCCACAGACCGCTGAGGCTCTGGCTTTTCTCTTCTATCCTTCTCCTCCCTCTTCTCCCTCTCATCTTGTCGATCTCTTTCATTCCTCTTGGCCCAGTCATCCCACTTGTCCCTGTCCTCCCTCCTGTCTCTGTCCTCTCGCCTGTCTCGGTCATCTCTCCTATCCCTATCATCTCGTTCTCCTCGCACGTCTTTCCTCTCCCTATCGTCTCGTTCCCTGTCATCTCTTCTTTCCCTCTCAGGCCTCCTGTCCCTATCTTCCCTCCTTTCTCTCTCGTCACGATCCCTGCGCTCCTTCTCGTCCCCGTCTCTCCTTTCTCTCTCATCGCGATCTCTGCGTTCACGCTCATCCCGATCTCTCCTTTCCCTCTCATCCCGATCCCTCCTTTCCCTCTCATCCCGATCCCTCCTTTCCCTCTCATCCCGATCCCTCCTTTCCCTCTCATCCCTATCTCTCCTTTCCCTGTCATCCCTATCTCTCCTTTCCCTATCATCGCGATCCCTCCTTTCCCTCTCATCACGATCTCTGCGTTCTCTCTCATCACGATCCCGCCGTTCTTTTTCGTCACGATCTCTGCGTTCCCCCTCATCCCGATCTCTCCTTTCCCGATTGTCTCTCTCTGGTCTTTCGTCTCTCCTCTCTCTGTCATCTCTCCATTCTCGCCTTTCTCTCCGATCGGCTCCCCCGTCCCTTTCCTTTTCCTCTCGCCAATCCCTTCTTTCCATGTCCTCCCTGTTTCTCCTTCCTCTGTCCTCCCTGTCATCTTTGACGTCTCTCCTCTCTTCCCTTCGATATCTATCGTCTTGAAGAGGTCCTCTGGGTAAGGAACCTCCTCTCTTATCAACATCCGAGGGCAGACGACTTCGTCTGTCAACATCAATAGAGAGCCGTGCATGAGTGTCCACATCCAGAGGGGCCCGGTTACTCCGGGACGCATCAGACGGTGCTCTGTTTCTACGTTCATCTGCTTGTGGCGGCCTGAGGGCATTGACCTTAATGTCAGATTCCCCTCGAGACACTCGCACCCCTGGTTCGGACATCCTGTCCGTGTCCATTGGCACAGGGTGCCCATTTTTCACTGGTGGAGCTTTGGAGTGGTTAACATCGTTGCTCTCTGTTCCATAAAGACACAAGCAGTGAAAAAGAAACGGTAAGTGTTGTCAAAAATTGAGCCAATTCCTTAATAGAATACTCCATCCATCTTAAGCTCTGCCTACCATTCTCTGGGATATCCTTTAAAACCCCTCTGGCAATTAGCTCTTGGCGACTTTTTCTCACAGAAATCCTTCTTTCCAAGGCTGAAAAAATGAAAAAATATATACATATAATTTACTCAAGAATTAATGCACAAAACAGACAAAAAAATAAAATCCATATACCCAGCATACCTATAGATGTTTCTGTGAACTTTTCACTCGGCTTCTTCTTTCTCCATTTCCAGGGTTTGAAGATCCTTCCCATTTTGGAGAACTTGCCTTTGCGTTTGGTTGGAGGTGTTCCCCCACCTGAGTTCCCTTCTTCACCCCCTGTTGTGCTGTGTTGCAGGTCAACCTCATCATCTGCATGAACATAATTTTATCAAACAACAGATTACTTAATATATAATTAGTGAACATTTTAAAGAAGGTTTGACTCTATTTAATAGAGGTTATTGGTTTGCACGCACCCAGGAGTCCAAAGAAATGGTTCAAATATTATGACACATGAAGGAATAGACATAAATACTTTAAAAATTTGAGGAACAACATTTCAATAACAAGAAGGACCCTTAAAGAGCAAGGAACTCTGCCAAGGCCATGCCTTATCTCACAATGTGACTAAAGTAAATAACTAATTGTGTATCTGCCTCATCTTCAGACCCATTCCAAAATTGTATGGGATCTTACTTGGCCCATATTTCACTCTTCCAATAAGTTTCATAACAATAAGTCCAGCATTTTTCCTCCAATACTGTTGACAAAAGATAAAACAAACAGAAGCTGAACCCATAAATTCTTTGTCAGAAGTAATGATGCACTTCGCATCCACTGCTCTCCTAACATCTGATAGACACAACAGAACAGAACAGTGTGCTGATTTGAGTGTCCCTGATTTGTGTAGTGATAAACCCAGATACTATTAAGGCTTATCACAAACTTCTTAGCAAGCCTCTATCAAAAATTGGGCACGATGGAATTTAATCTTCAGTCTCACTAAATGCCTGCGTCCGGATAACAACTACAAGTGGCATGTGACTGTCACTAAACACCGAAACAGTACTACACTGTAGTGTTTGCTATTGAGTATTAAACAAAAATTATTGTCATAATGGCAAAAAGAAAAAAATAGATAATCAGATCAATTTGATTTGGTTTAAAATGACTTTTCCATTAAGGTCTGTCTATAGACTACCAACTGAATTATAGAATATAAACAGTTAGCATGTTTTGGTTATTCATTAGAAAAAGGTTCATCTAGACATAGGCCAGGGCTGTAGCACTAAGCTGTTGCTTTAATAATCCGTGATAATAAAGGACCAAACCTTAATACAAGACTGGTCCAAATTCCACTCTCACTGTCTCAGCTGTAATATGAGAGCCAGACAGTGAAACATGGGCACGCCCTGATCTCATATTATTTACAGGTTGGTGTGAATTAAAATAATATTTAGCATAACAGTGATGGGTACTGGATAATGGAACATGCTCTGCATTTGTCAAGTTCAATATAAAAAAATATATATTTTCGTTTCAAAAAAACTAAACAAATATGCACACATCTGTGACAGAACCATGACTCAAAATTCCCAAGTTCATCTTATTCTGTAGAAGATCCTAAGAAAGCAGTTACTGGGTGTGAAACCACCATTATAATTCTTAGGTGATGAGTCGCATGGCAGCAGTTACACAACCCTGTGCAGCGTGGCAGCAAACTCAGCGCTAAGCAGAGGGCCTGTAGTGAATGTGCAGGCAGTAAGGAGGGGGTGTTAGTCGCGTTAATAGTATTTACAGAACATGAACAGGAAGGCAGGTGAGCTCATTTTCTCATTAGAGAAGAAACTGTGAGCATCATGTGACAGTGTGAAGGTGGTATGTGTAATGAAGAAACTCGATCTAGTCATGAAAAAAAAAGGAATTTGTGCAATCAAGTGATATGACTAACTGAACAATTTAATTTTAGCAGGTGGTGACTCCCAAATGCATACATTAAAGGTCATATGACACATCTATGTGATGACAAAAAATAAAAAAATGTGGGGGCATAGAGGAATGTAAATATACACACGGCCAGGAATTGACTGGCATGTCAAATTTCTTTTCTAATTCACAGTATTTTAAAAATAATAAATGAATAAGTCTCTTCTTAGTAGATCTGCAATTCAAGAGTGACTGGGCCAAACAGTGATTATAAGGCCACAAATTCAGGAAGCATATTTTTAAAAATGTTTTCAAAATGTTTGTAGTTTTTGTTTCAAACTACAAACAATATATAATACAATTATTTAATAATCACCTACGCCCTTGTCACGGTATAATTAAAGTATTAAACGAGTCATTGGTCAATTAATTATTTTAATATTATTGAATTTATCACAGCCACAGCAAGATAAAGATATGATGAAAAAACTAAACAAAAATACTACTTCACGGTTATATCCATGTGCTAGCCAGTCAAATTGCAGTTGGTCTGTCATTAGTCTAGAGACATAAATAAATGAAATATGACTTCTAGGGACAACTAACATTAACAGCGGTGGCCTTTTGGTTTGGGACATGAGAAAGGAAACACACCATCAAGCAAGTTGAAAAGACCAAGTAACCCTGGTTTCATCATAACTGACTGATTTCAGCTGAACCGCATCTGACACAGGAGGGGGTTACCTGTCTTCTCAAACAATGACTGAAATTATATGTCACTGGTTTGTCACACATGCTATGCTGAGGGATTGAACCTGGATTGCTACCTTTTACAATACCAATAAAACCTGCACCTTGCAGATGAGTTTTTCAAGGTCAGAGATACATTTAGCCAGTATCATAACAGAAAGCTCAGAAGATTGGGCTCCTTGAAAATACTTTTGTGTGTGAATGGAGGTGTTGATTGATTCATGATTTATAAATAACTTATAATAATATGATCAATCAGGAATATAACAGCTGACAGTTCCAGGCTCAAGAAATTGTTTTCTTTTCAGTTTCCAATAAACGTGTCAAGCGTTCAATGTACAAGCGACATGTTTGGTCTTCCATATGCAAGATGAAATTGAGTGTACTGTTGCTACTGCTTCTTTAACCATTTCTTACTGCAATTACTGTTCCTTTGCTAAATCAGTCAGATGGTTTTATTGCAGATTACAGGTCAGTGATACATTGGTTCCTGCAGTGCATATATGTTATCCAATATTCTGGGATTTTTACATTTTTGGCAGTTTATAGTGCAGAAATTAATGGTGTCAGCAGTTTGTTCAGCAAAATGTGTTCTGACTTAAAAATCTGTTCCTTATATGTTACAATTTAATTTGGCAGATGATTTTAATCAAAGTAACACACGTTAAAGTTTATACAATAAAAACAGTGATCAAGTCAGAAGACAAGACATGAGTAAATGTAAGTTGGGTGAAATTGGCACAGGATGGAGAGAAAAATGTGCTGCTAGGGACATCAACACGCCAACATTAGTGAATTAAGGGTACAAAAGCTTAAAGACATTGCAGCAGAATTAAGCCAATTGTATTACATCTATAAACCATGTCAAAAATAATGTTCACCATTTTACACCACTGAGTTCTGAACACATAAAATCTCAAACTAAGTTGCCTTATGAAACATAAACAACATCAAACTTAGTCCATTCATACTAGAAGTTATGACATTAACAGGAGTTTATTTGACAGTATGTCAGAGATGTAATTATTACAATTTCTGACCTAAATACCAGCATCAGTTGTCAGTCAGTCAACATCAGTCACAATTTAGCTCTATATGCTGTAACCAATTCCACACTAATATTCTGAGACCAATAATCTCCCAAAAAAGGCAACTCTCTGCCTCTGTAACAATGTTAACAACTTCAGAAAGCCTAGAACATTCATCAGCTGGTGCATTCATTACAACCTGTGTTGTGAACATGACATGAGACATTTCCAACTGTTGCAATGTGCAGGTGTGTCATAGATCACATGGCAGGATTGAGAGAATTGTATTCATCATCCTTGACCTCCCTTTGACATTTCAACTGGTTCCCAGTATTACGTTAAAAAAAAAAAAAAAAAAACTTTCGAAAGGCAGATCAGATGGTTGGGCAGCTGGGCTATCGTTTGTACTTTCAGATTGTCTAATCAGAGTCACTTAAACTGATTGGCAATCAGATCATTCATGTAGTTTGTTTAATGCTTCTCTCTCTCCTGCTTTCTCTTGCTCTTTAGGGTGTTCTTCTTCAGTATCTGCTCTAGCTTTCCCAAACTTTTGCACACAGTCATGGTAATTATAACAGTCCAAAATTATGTGAAATTCCATCTCTACCCAAACTGCTAGGTGACTGATTTGTCTACAACACACAGACCTGGACATAAACACAAGACCATGATTCACAAACTGCAGTAACACCCTGCAGAAATGCTTTATACACGTCCAAATGTTCCTTAAACCCAAAAAACATTCCATATGTCCTGTTCCTAAAATTGTATCTTAAAAGATTAAGCATAATTTAGTATAGTGTATAGTATAATAGTGTGAATGTAAAAACTGACAAGTCCTCAAAACATGGTTTATTTCACTCATTCTGCAGCTACCCACTGAATGCAGCAAGCACGTCAGTGGAGGTATGTGTGAAATGCCGTGCTGAAATGCAGGCATACAGAGGTCAGTGCACCCCGTGCAGTGCGCTGGCCCTCATAGCTATTCCTGGGTAGGGTGGCACTAAACTGGGAGAACAGTGATGTGCTCAGTTTCAACAAAAGTGTGATGTTGTGACCTCATATAGTCGAGCATGATAACCTGAGCTGTTTTTCAAATAACCACTAAAGAATTAAAGGCAATGACCCCTAACGGAGGAGGTGAAAGGCAGTCAGAAAGAGGAGAAAAGTCCATCAATGCTGCAATCAACTCAGGCCTCAGGTACGCATGAGTTGAGACAGTATAAACATTGAGTGTGTGAAGGGTGAAAGCTATTCACACTAAAAGAACAACTAAAAGAACAGAGCTTGAACTAAAACCCCAGCATTAAAGCTATACCTTACAACACTCTGGTCAAGCTGTCCATATGACTCATGCCAATCACATGACATCATGACACCAACTAGCACAGCAGAGGCAAAAATACATTTTACATGGAGCGCGAATATGTAACGAAGAGGATGTTCTCATGTTTCTTGTTGACAGTGGAAGGTAAAGCAAATATTGATCTGAAAAGTTTAAGTCAACAGGCCATTGGATCTTGTAAAAACTGACAGGCCAAGACCAACAGCTTTGTGTTAGAAAATTAAAGGCTGTGAAATTATGCAGATAACAGGTGACAGACAGGAGGTCGCCTCTGTTACATAGATGCTGAATTCCAATAGCTGCAAGCTGTATTATTAAGCAGAGTTGTTCATGTGCAAACACAGCTTGAAAGAATCCTCCTTTTGACAGCAAAAACAGGTTCAAAAGTTTTGAACTGTTAATGGCTGAATCATAGAGACGGGGGTTTTAGGGTGTAGTGTACACCTATGGAACATGATATGACTTGAGGAGTCGAGAAAAACAAAACAAAACAACAACAACAACAAAAAAACATGGGAGAGCTGGTGTCAGTTGGTGCCTTGTACCTCCAATTCTTGTTTCAGAAAAGTCTCCACAGGGATATGGAGCAGAGTACTGAGTACAGACAGAGAGAAGTTTGTGTGGTTTGTACATTTCACAATCACCACATTCCATCTGCATACATTCTTCTACACCTGTCTGTGCCTGCCACCTTCTAGTTTCTCTCTGCTTTAAAAACACCTGCTCACGTATACTATCACCTTGTTCCTTTCTGCGCAAAAGTCAACATGCATGGCCAGGTTGTTTCCCCTTAAAAAAACTAGTCAACATGCTACCATTTAGCGCTCAGCCTCTGGTGTCAGACTCACCCGTGTTGTGTTGGGCTGGTTGCTGGGGCACTGTCTCACTGCTAGTAGTTTGTCCCATGCTATGGCTCCTGTCCCTGCTGGCCTGCCGGGCCCTGCCTTTCCCAAGGCCCGCTGCAGGAGAGGAGAACCTAAAGCCACCACGCTCTTCTCCAGCTAGACATAGAGATCCGGTAACTCAACACTGTCTTGACTGCTCACTTGCGTTGTTTGGTCTCTTGTCTCTACAGTCTTGCCCTCCCCCTCCCTCGAGCCTGTTTGATTTGGTCTTTCCCTCCCTTCCTCCCTCCTTCCTTCTATCTCTTTAAAACACAAACACACTGACTTTCTGAGTTCCTAGGTCCCTCCCTTCTTGGAGCTCTGACTTCATAAATAAGGTACGCCTATAAGGTAATCCAGCAGATGCCTTTCATTCCTGAGAGCAAATTTTTTAGGGGCAAAGTTCACAGCAGGCGAGCTTTGAGGTTTGGTCGGTGCAGCCATCAAGCCTTGAGGGATTTGCAGTGGGCCCCCTGCTAGCACCACTTCACAGACTGGCAAAACACTACTCCCTGAAGGGCGAGGGGCGGGCTCTGCAGGGTGAGGTAACTTGAGAAGTGGAAGGTGAGCCGAGCCAAGGTGGAGCTCAAAGCCAGAGAAGAGGAAGTGACACAGCTGTGGTGTCCATTAACTCCCTAGGGTTAGTCCTTTAACAGCTATACCTGATTCCCTGACTATATCATTTAATTGTCATTGGTTTTAGAAATAGAAAGGTGAAATTCAGAAAATGTTTACTGGAAACACCTGTTCTTTATTTTTATATCACAGAATTATGTCTCTTTCAATCTTGACTCACTTTGAGTACTGGTTCATATTATCCATTTTATTTCCCTTTAGTGAGACCATGTCTCTCAGTTGACTGCCGTAGCACAGTGTGCAAATCTGCTGTGCCATAATCACATCACATTGTTTAAATCTTTAAAACTGGCAACACAACAGTGGAGTCCCTGATCGTTTTGTGAGCTGACGATAAAAAATCTGGGGCACAAGGAAAAAAAAACAGATTGCCATAAATGGTAGCTTGGCTTTTTTTTTTTTTTTTTCTTTTTTTTTTTTAAAGGCCATGTTTGTGCCCATGTCATGCTGGTGAGAATTTAATATGTTGGATTCTCCACTGCTGTTTTTTGTTTCCAAGAGTTGCACTTTGGAGAGTAAGTCCCGCCATTCCTTAAAAAATATTGAAACATTTTTCAACTCTCAGCAATCACAAATAAACACCAAATGTGCCATGCTCAACACCTCATCATCTGCTGTTGTTTGTAGCATAATGTAAATGTTTAATTGTATAGGATAAAAACAAAAAAATGCCTTGAGGGACACATAACACTATCAGGTATTATGTTCTTGGTAGACTACAATAAGGTTATAAAGAGATTTCTGGTCGACTTATCGATTAAGTACAGTCAGTCAACCAAGATTTGTTTTGATTGATTACAGCCATAGTACTGTTTTATTATTTGTGAAAACCAAATAAGGGTAAATCAAGTTGAGTAGAACTGTGCGGTGCCATGCAGTGGAACTGCGGCAAAGGCAAAACCTTTTTCTTGCAGCCTCAATATTGACTGCGTCCCCCATGCAGGGCAGAAACAAGGCAACCAAGCAGTCTGTGTCTGAACACTTTTATCAGAGCACTGTGAGATTATATGTAATCAGTGTGTGGGAGTTAGAAGAATTCCTCCTTGCATGTTACAGATAAAAACTGAAACTAGTTAAAGGTTGGTAACCTAATTCTCCTGAGCTTGGTTTATAGATTATTGAAAAGACAGCAACAT